>OMNW01031550.1:0-19968 GCA_900303245.1 Selene dorsalis
CAGCTTATTCAGTTATTAGGCTGAGCCAGGAGTTGTAATTGCCTGTCAGTGATGTCTGGTTTTGTGGATGGATATCAAGTGGCTACTCAATTAATTTGCTTTCAACACAGACAGTCAGCAGGAGGTGAGCACACAATGCGCATTCCTCCGCTCTGTTGCTTGGTAAATTGCCTCCATGGTTCAATTAACTCTCTCCCTCTCCAGCTCTAGTGGTGTAAATGCCTCTATAATATTTGTGTTTGTACTCTTTGCCCCGATGCTCCACAGAGGGCGTACAGTGATATATCTTACATAAATGAATTGCAGCTGACAATATAAACCCGTGATATGACTCTAATATTGCTGTATTTTCCACAAATTCACTGACTCGACACATTTATATGCTAAAATTCTATAACGAGTAAACATTTTTCATAGGAGTCTTTTATTTGTTCTTCACTCTTTCAATCACTGCTCATATTAATTCAGTCCAAACCTCTGTCTCATTCTTTCCCCCTCAGACATAGACACAGTGGGATATCATGCTTGTAAATACGACACCAAAGAGTATCAAAAGTTGAATGATTATAAAGGGGAAGATTGCAAAGCCCGGCAGGCTTCAGCATCCACCATATGCTTCGAACGGGTCTCTGCTCTGTCGTCCATCACCACAGGATCAATGTGTGTACAACCCTTTACTCACAAGAGACCAATCTGCCCCTAATGAAGACTTTTGATTCATTTAGCGCTGGCCTGGCTGGTAAACTGCAGCCCAATTGATTGCTCTTCATCATTGTATGGAGAACAATGTGAAAGCCAGCTTTTCTCCCTCTCCCACCTCATTTCCCCATTTTTTTTCTCTGTTGTTTGGAAGAGCTTGATTTTTGGGGGAGTCTTGTTTTTTTCCCATTTGCAGCAGGCATGTCTGAGGATTATTTTATGTTCTGAGGGACATTTATAATCTGAAACTCCTCGCCTCAGTGGCAGCTGTCTTTGCTCTCTGTGGCATCAAAACATATCCCCAGCTAATGCATGGAGAAGCGACTTTTTTTTCTTTCTTCTTCTTCTTCTTTATAAACAAATTTAAAAGCAACGCATCTGGAACCACAAAACAAGTTATCACAGTTCAACACATTTCTTCTTACCACCATATTTAGGAGCGTTTCATGTTGTGTAGTGTATTTTAAAGGGTGACCAAGCAACAGCAAAGCATTTCAGAGATAAACATAATACGGACGTCTGGGTTTGGGGGATATGTGTTAGTGCATTGATAATCAATGATGCCCCCTGCTTGGCCTCGGGGTGTGTGAGACGAGCTGTCGGCATGAGTCAGACCAGTAGAATCAGTCACACTTGAGAAGTGAGGTGTGGAGGAGGTTGCTGAGCCTGTCTACATACAATGGGTTTAGGATGTA
Organism: Selene dorsalis; assembly: GCA_900303245.1. Taxonomy (NCBI): domain Eukaryota; kingdom Metazoa; phylum Chordata; class Actinopteri; order Carangiformes; family Carangidae; genus Selene; species Selene dorsalis. The sequence continues at coordinate 1,395 of OMNW01031550.1, forward strand.
TCGACTTTTGTGGAGGAACACCACCACAACCCCCTTTTCCCCCTCCCCTTATGTTGCTAGATCTCTGGTGAAACCATAAATTTGGTCCCCAGGCCTCATCAATCCATCCCTCCTTCCGTGCAGCTGCTCAATCCTCATTTCATCTGTGCTTGAACAACACACATGCTTAATCCTCATCATGGTGGCCTCTCCTCACTCGCAGACATCGATTTCAGGCACCAAATCCACTGGAGAACATACAGTCAGCGTCTGTTCCACATTTACACACTATTGATTGACAGTTTAATTCTTGCTGTGTAGTCTAAATAAAGGTGGAATTTCTATCTATGTATCTGGTCTTGGATGTCAGTGCAATAGGTGTGTGAACTAGGATGAGATTTTCTATTCTATCTATTCCAAGTCTCTTAAAGGAGAACTCCAGGCAAATTCAACCGGGGTCTATAGTCTACTAATATTTTAGGTCTGAAAGAATGAATATGAAGATTTTCTTTTTAGTTGCTCCTGTTCTGCAGTAGTTCAGTCTGTCCCCGCATCACCACAGCAGCGTATAATGGGAGTGGATGGATCTTAGGCTGTTTAAGCTATTTACATCGCACAAAACTGTTTTTTTCTCGCGTGATCTCGCAAAGTCTCACACGAGAGTCAAGTTGACGTGCTCAGTATGTTTACAGGTAGAATAAACAATAGCCAGATTTACTCACTGCTACGAAAACGTTGTGCCTCCGAGTTTTGTTGATAAAACAAACGGGAGCGCTTCAGACTACCTGTAAACATACTGAGTACATCAACTTGACTCTCGTGCAAGACTTTGCGAGATCACGCGAGACTTTGTATTACAGCTCCATTTACAAACATGTCCGCTTTCTTGAAGTAAGTAAACCCCTCGGTGTATGTTTCAATAGCCATCTGACGTTGTCTCTGGAAAGAAAACGCGGTTTTGTGCGATGTAAATAGCCTAAACAGCCTAAGATCCATCCACTCCACGCTCCTGTGGTGATGCTGGGACAGACTGAACCACTGCAGAACAGGAGCAACTAAAAACAAAATCTTCACATTCATTCTTTTAGACCTATAGGAAACTATAGCCCCAGGTTGAATTTGCCTGGAGTTGTCCTTTAAGCCTTGGAGTCTTTATTGCCTCGACTTATGTTTGCAATTGTAGGAAACTGACCAGGACTTTATTTCAGACACATTTCTTTAAATCTACCACTTTTGCAGTAAAAACTTTGCTGGCTCTGCAGCTTCATTTTATCTGACAGCATGAGGTGTGACTCCTGTGACTGGAAAAACTCTCTCTCTGCTCCCTGTATCGTGACAGTGCTCCCTCTCTACAGTTTATGTCTTCTCTTGCGCTTTTGCAACTTCATCAGTCAACAGTTTGACCAACTGCAGTGGAACTGTAGATCTTAGAAACTCTTGAACACCTGAAAGGCCTCTAATCCACATCTGCTGAAAGGTTTGAGTCCATCCTTGACCTTGGAAACAGCTGATGACAAATCAGTCTCGCCTCAAGGTTCGCTTAGTAGCTGCTCTGAATTCTCATCTGCTGATGAGGTCTGTCTGAGATGTCTGCCTTTTTTGTGAGGCTGAGGGCTGCTTATAAGTGTTGATTTATTGTTGCAGTTTTGTATTGAGATGTACTACATTGTAATGTGTCTCATGCATTTTGCAGCGCATCAGAGAGTGAACGTAACTGTGTGCGTATATCAACAAACCCTGTTTTTAGCCGAGCTGATTTAGCGTTGTGTTGTTGAAACCCAGACAATCTTTAGGTGTTTTTTTGTAGCTGTCATAACCCGTCTCACCCCCTGGTGCTCGGTGCTGATCTTGAAATCAATGGAGAGCAGGAGATAGCGGTTCCCTGGCAACTTTGGGGAACAGCTTGTGAATCCATGTCACATTGCCATTCGAAGGATAGCCGAGGGCCATCTCAACAGCGTCGGGCTGTCTGTCTGTAAATTATTCATCGAAGAGAGAGACAGTGACATTTCCACACCCTGCGAGGACGAGAGAGGGTGATGTCTCTCTCAGCGTTTTCCCTACAGGTGGGGCCAATTTAAATATTTCATTTATGTGTTTACAAGTTAAGAAGATACAGTGGTTCCCCTTTGAAATGCAACATATAGGGCTCAGTGGTCAGCCATGCAAGAAACAACTGCAATATGGGATTTAACACCTCAGGAAAAGCTGCTTAAGAATCACAAGTACTCGTTCACCCTGAATGCTAAATGTATTTTAACAACAAGGGTATTAGCAATAAGATTGAGATGTTTACCTTTGCTGTGCAGAGCCATTCAGTACAGCCCTATATACACTATTTTGTATTATTGGACTTTGTCTTTTAAATAATATACACAAAATAGGAAGTTTTCTGCCCCAAGTTAAACATTTCAACAAATAATATACTGATCTTGTTTTTCTGTTAAAAGGTATTCGGGGTATTTTTCACTACACAAACTCCGCCAACAACACTGAATCAGATGGAAAAGCTCTTTCACACAAAGACAAGAAGAGGTATATTTAGACTATGTATAAAACTCAAAGACAGAGAACACAGTGAAGACTCCCCAAGGTCACCACCAGCACCCACTGCTGCTGCACTTCACTCAGTGCAGTCAGTACAATCTCCTTGTTACCACAGCAACTCTGACTACAGGCCTCCTGTAGTCAGTCACCACATTATCAACACACGCACACACAGATGGCAAGCAGGTGTGGCTGTACACATCCACGCATGTACTGTACGCGCACTCACCCATTCAGAGTCCACTCATTCATGTCCTTGTTTCTGATCTGCACGCGGCGCATAATGAGAAACCGACGCACAATCTCAGACAATCTTATCGCTGTTTTCTTCATCTGCGGAACGCTTTTCTCGTTTCAGTGTGAGCGACGTTGCTGCTTTCTGTGACATTCAAACTTGTCTCCCAGAAAATCGGTCTCTGCAAACTATTAATGGGTAAAAAATGGGTACAATTGTTCTAACAAGTTGATTCATTTTTACTTTTTTCTTTTATTTTCTTTTCTTTTTTTTAATAAAATAGGGCTTGTTTTGTAGTTGTGGGATCTTACGGGGGAGCAAACCAACTCACAGCTTCTCAACTAAAAAACAAAGACCTTTCTTTCTTGCAGGTTTTTGCCCTTGTTATTGTCTGTACCTGATCCAGGTGCCTCTGTGATATCTCAAGATTTACTTGTCTTTACTCCAGCAGTAAGATGGATTTCAAGGGAACTTTATTGTTGTTTATATCCTGCTCTGGAGTCACTGCACATAGACGGGTGTAGCAGCCATTACTTTTGACTCAGTTTTGCCACTCTTGGACTTGAAAGGTCAGATCTCATATTGTGTCTGACTATCAGGCAGCCTTTCATTACATTTCATCACTTACGTGTCTTAAAAGCTCCTGTATAGCCGCGCCCTGGAAGGAAATCCATCATGATTCACGCTCCATTCTTTCCCCATTCACTCCACTGAGCTGGATTCACATCACACCAACTTTTCCTTTTGTGACACTTGATTGCAATTTTTCCTGCTCCGTCTATCTGATGTGGGTGACATTTGAGTAATTTGTCATGAAGTGCCAACGTCTGAGTCATAAGTCACCCATGTAATAAACGCCTCCATATGTGTTCCCAAGGCCCTCACAATACAGTCGCAAGATATAAAGCTGCAGCATTTTTAGGCAGCCTCAGCAGAAAAAAAGCCTCTTTGTACAAACTGTGCGCATCGCGATGGACTTATTTGTACTGCTATCTTAGAGTGGAGCCTTATCACCATTGTATGTTGTGAGCACAGCATTTTGACAAAGACAGAGTCGAAGTAGAGGATTTGTTTCAGTTATTGCTTCTCTGCTCCTATTTCCCTTTCTTTCCACGAACCCCTCTGTCGTTTCCTTTTTCCCATTTTGTCATATGAATGTCAAAATGTTGAAGGTTAATATTAAGTTAATTGTGAACAAGGATGCTCCGATACAGCGCTCACGATCATGCAGCTTGATAACAAAGTAGAGAATGTCGTATTTGGATCCTGGCCATGATTTTCAATTTCCTAATGTCTGTGATTCAATTACACATCCATTAGTTCACTAGCAGTCATGTCTTTGCCAGGAGGTCGCAGCTCCATGCTGCACTCCGTAGCTCTCCGGCATATGTGCCTGATAAACCAGTAAGACAGTGTTCTTTATCATGTAGAGCAGGTATAGTCAGGTTTTGATGAAACGGCACCGTGTTCATTGAAGCCCAAGTTGCGTCTGCAGATGGTGTGTCAAAGAGATGAAAGTGGAACTGGAGCATGTTGACCTCATTTGATCAGTCTTCCTATGTTCAAGAATCTTTGAATCCACTTGAAAAAAAAGAAAGAGCAAGGTGATGATCAGATTAAACCTGAAACAGTCGCCGAAAATTGTCTCTTTCCAACTTTCAAAGGGTGGATATCTGCTGAATTATTCAGTTCTCAATAATGATAAACTGAACATTTTTTTTATTGTGGACTGACACTTATATACATTATCAGCTTGGGTATGTGGTGGACATTTCTATTACTATTTGTAATTTGTATGGATAATCAATTATGAAAATAATCAGCTGAGTAATCAACAAAAATAATTGTTTTTCAAAAAATGTATTGTTTGATGATCTATTGTTTCATTTTTTTCCCATTAAAATGTCACTGTAGTGAGAAACTCCCATTATTTCCCAGAGCAGATGGGAACATGAATGTTAAGCATTTTTCTACAATATAAGATTGAACTGAAGTTTAATTTTTTGTTGGTTGCTTTATTGATCAATGTCATGATTGATTCAGCTTTAATAGTGATGTTTATCATGTATCATTATGTCTTTGAAGCCTCCCTGTCTGAAATAGGAAAGAACTACAGTGAGATTTTTAAGGATTTGCTTTGATGCCAGCAGTCATTGTTGTTGTGTATTGGGATTTCGCATGCAGAGGATAGCCCACTTTGAAATAAAAGTCATGTCAAATTCACTCAGGCATATACTGTATCACGCAGCGCTGAGAGGTCTGAAAGCTGAGTTTATCAACAGCATCTCAAAACTAAGACTTCTGAGGTCTGCAGCTGACAGAGCAACAACGACGGGTTACTCCGGGTGCTTTTAGCTGCTTTTGAAACAATCCCCTGCTTAGCGCACTTATCTGCACTCTTCAAGGATTAAAGGCACACTGTGAGAAACTGAGAGTTTACCTCGGGGTCAGTAAATAAAGTTAGGGTGATACATGCATATTCCTTTTCTCTTAGGTTGTGTGTTGTGGCTAAAATCACTGAAATCCTTTGTTGTGTATTCTCTTTTATTTTCAGATATTCACACGCTATGGAAAATGCTACACCTTTAATTCAGGACAAGATGGACGACCCCTGTTGGTGACGATGAAGGGTGGGATGGGCAATGGCCTGGAGCTGATGCTGGATATCCAGCAGGATGAATACTTGCCTGTATGGGGAGAGACTGGTAAGCTTACACAAAACATCCCATAAACACCAATGAAAACCTCAGCTAAAACCACACGTTTGGTGTTTATGTTTGGCCTTAAGCGAGGAGTTGTGTTAAAAAGAGATTTTTTTTAATCAATTAAACACCAAAGTGGCCTCTTATTTTCAGTGCTGGTGCTCTGAGAAATCTCAGGGGAGAAAAAGCTATCACAGAGATACCCCTCTAATCCCCGAGCTGCAGGCCTGACTAGGTTATATTACGCTCTCTGCAAAACCCTTTTGATGTTATTGTAAAGCCCTAAATCCATTTAGTATAGTGAACATGTGCATACTTAAGGCCAAATAAGATACACTTTTATTTTACTGTAGCAAATGTACAGTCAGTGACGGCCCAGAAATGTGACGTTCTGTGCAACGTTCTCTCCGTTTTTCATTAATCATGAGTGATGATCCAGAAAACTACACGTTCTGATCAATGGATGTGAAATGCCCTTGCTGTAACCACGGATAATATTGACTAAGCTATTTCAAGACCAGTGGATATTGTTTAGGAGTATTTTATTTCACTGTAATATAATTGTATCACTTGTCACTTAGTTGTAAAGTCGAAATAAATCAAATGCCTACAGATTCGTTGGCCCAATATAAAACCAGGAGGCTGCTCCATTCAGAGTCGTCCCCTCATTAACACAGTGGAGTCTCCTCTGTGCTGCTCCAGGAGACCTCACAACTCTGATGTTAAGGCTGCAGCACATGCTGCTGTGTGTTCGTATCAATATTTCATATGCACTGGGAAATGAATGTAAAGAGAGTCACAGAAACATTCTGCTCACAATCACATTTAACATGAAGCAGAAAGCATGCAGCCATGAGCTGAATGTAATGTTTAAATGTAGAGCTGTATCTAGCACAAATGGTTTAATATTATGAATATTAAATGTTCTTTATGTAAGATTAATAAATATTTAAGAACTCTTACAGGAGGAGATGTGGTGGAAACCTAAAGACGCACTAACTTCATCACACACTAGTATTATTATTACTATTTACTAGGCTGTAGTTACATACTTCGTCTTGTTTTAGTGTTATACCACGACTGTTTATATGATAATCAGGGGCAACTTTTATAATGACTTCACAAATGTTCTTTTGTTTGTTTATTAGTATGTAGTTTTTCAATTCTTAATATATTGTTGCCAACATTCTACAAGGTTACTTGTTGTGAGGGGGTATTAGTGAGTTTTGCTGTTAGCCAACATTAGTAGTGACAGCTGTTTACTTACCAGTCCAGAGGAAACATTGCAAATTCACAATCAATCTTCCTTCGCTCCTTTAAAGAGGAACTATGCACACTTTTCCGCTGTTTTGCTAACCCTCCTCCAGGCCATGTGCATTTGTTTTCAATGAATCAAGCGAGAAAGCAATCAACAGAGCAGTAGATAACGTCAAAATTCGCCTATTGCCATATTCCCTATAGGCATAGAAGTTGGTTCATTACCTTCAATTATTGGTGCATGTTGTTTTGAGATCCATGGGAGAGAGACGTGAGCTGTGGTACAGGTCCTGTGTCCTCTGTCCCTCATCAAACTCATCAAATACACAATCCAACAACTCCAAACGGACCTTGTACCATCCACCTCTATTGTGTTCACTGAACAGATTTGCGTCTCTGTCCCGTGGATCTTAAAACAACATGCACCGATAATTAAAGGTAATGAACCTAGTCATGTGACTATAGAGATAATGGCAATAGGCAAATGTTGAACTATCCCTTTAAGCTAAAAATCCTGCATAGTTCCTCTTTAAGAGCTGCCTCTACCAATGTAAAGCAACATGGTGTTAATGCGTGTTTTGCTTCTATTTCTATTACTTCTTTTTAATTCTAATGAAGTTAGCATGTTAGCAAGCTAGCCCCAGCCAGGCTAGTCCACCTTGTCACTTCCCAGTACAGAGTCACTGTGTCCTGCATATTTTAACCTCTTTTATCGTGAATACAGTGATGACTGAGGCCTAATCCACACAAACACGGGTATTTGTGAAACCAAACTTTTTTGGCCTCCAGTTTAAAAAAAAGCCCCGTCCACACCAATGCTGTGATAAAAAAATATCTCCGTCCAAATGAAACCGCAAAATCCGCCTCAAGCAATGTCATACACATGCCAAAGCAGTAGGTGGCGATATCACTCATAAAAAGAAGGCCATTTTAGTCAGTCACAAGGCTGGAGAAATAGTTCATAATAGTCGTTCATTCATTATAGTAGTTGTATCATAGTTGTATGAGACACACACAAAGTGCTGATAAGTTGCTAAATAGCACCAGTATTTTGGCCAGGTCTTCCACAACAGCAACTCCGTCAGTTGGTCATGTCCGCAAGTCTCCATGGATACACAGTTTACTGCTTACTGTTTACTTACCGTTCACCCTGGACTCCGGTTACAAAAAACTCCAGAAGCCCACAACTGCGGTTACGTGTGGATGAAAGGCCAAACCGTGCAGAGACACACACAGTTTCAAAAATACCCATGTTCATGTGGACGGCCCTGAAGCCCTTGGCAGGTGACCACTACGCTCACAACAAGAGGTGTGGCAGAGAAAACCAACAAATAGCCCTTTTACCTCTTTTATATACTGTAGAAGATTTGTTGTCTACACTCCAGTTAGGAAAACTATCAGCCCATCAACTCCTTGAATATCACACACCTGATTTTTGTTCCCACAGACTTGACACGTTTGACATTAAAGCCAAATGAGACAGATTGGCTCCTCATTAATCTGATTTTTACTACCTGAGTTCTATTCTGGATCGATGCATCGTGCAGTGCATGATAAGCAATAGCTACAAACACCTGGGGCCTTAGTTATCAGTGCAAGTGTAAAACATGTTCAGAATATGTGTGTAAGAGCTGTCAGGAAGAACAAGGAGAGTGGTATTTATAAAACAATGTACAAATGTATAATGAACTATAATGAATCTCACATACTCCACATCCATGTACTTGTCCACATACATTTGTCTACAGATTCCAACCCCTGCAAGTCTTAGTGTCTGTAATGTAGAATTACTTGTTATCATGGCTGACAGTAGGGTTGAATTTTGTGTTCTTTAGGTGATTCTCCCACAATTTTACCTGTGTATTACTGTGTGTTTGGCTCTGAATCAATACATACTTTCAAAAACAGGAGGAAATTGATATATCAGTTCTTTGCGCAGAAATGCCTGTATACATGATTTAAGCTCAGAACTCTGCAAGCTCATGGTTGATCAGAGAGCACCCAGGTCTAAACTGGTATTTGCCAGTAACAAAAAAAAATCTTGATATTCATCCATCTATATTTTATACACTGACTTATCCTGAGTCTACGGGATTGAAAAGCGGTGGAGTATTTCCCACCATGCATTGGGTGAGAGGCAGGTTACACTAGGGACAGGATAGCAGCCAAGTCAGTGTCAAACACATAACACGCACACTCACACCTACAGGCAGTTTACAGTCCTTTCCTCACCTGACCTGTTTGTCTTTGGATTGTGGGAAGAGATGGGAGCACCCAGAGGAATCCAGACGGAGACTGAAGAACCCAGGGAAAACATTCAGGCTCTATGTAGGAATAATAACATTGGGCATGTTGGTTAACAGATAACCACTGAGCCCCCTCTCTTGTATTAGTCAGGATCAAATCATCACAAGAGAGCATAGCAGGATACAATGATAAAGCCAAGAAAATGTGTGTTGGCGAGTGTGACAGGGTTATAATTTCTTGTTAAAACCACCTCTGGTGGTTTTCTGTGAAATTGTTGCCTACCTGGAATAGTTTGACAACAACGCACAGGTAGTGCCAAGTGTGATCATACTTATGTAGAATTTTATTAAACCAATTGTGTAAGGGTGACAGATGGCCATGATTTAATAGTGACATGTGCTTTTGCGAGCAGGAGCTAGGGCCCTACTTCTGCATGTGTGCTGCTCCAAGCCTAAAGCATTTGTCTCGGCAACAGCAGAGAACATCTTTGTATCCAGCCTCAGAAGAGCAATGTGTAACAGTTAAAGTCTGACACGCTTTGTCGAAGCTCTCCCACTGAATTCCAGCTGCATCCCTGAGCTCTTTAATTGAAAATAGTAAGAAAGCCTGGCACTTAGAAGACGATACCAAGTGACAACCAGGGAGGAAAAGCAGCAGGAAACAGACATCCTACTTTATCCCCAAGCCACCGCTCAAAGACACTAAATCTTCTGAATCGTGCCTGCCATTGCCATGATAAGCAGTGCCAGGTCTCTGCAAATGTGATAGAAATATGTTTGCACAAGCACAGATTTGAGCCACCGTGACATTATGATGTTCCCGCCATCTCTGTATCAAAGAGGCCCATCTGCTTAATTTAAAATCTACATAGCAGAGTGCTGCAGTGAAGGAAGCTGTCAGCTGTATTGATTTTCCTTTTATCCTCATCATCATTTATTTATTAATTCATCCATTCATTCCCGTTGCCCCTTGTAGTAAATAAGGCTCCTGTGGGAAATGTATTGTCACCAACTGCTCTGCTTCAGTAGTCCCTCTCCTTTATCCTGTCATTCCTCAATCCAGCGCAGTGTGTTTGCCATCCGTGCCACTCCATGGGTAGCACTAATGAATAAGTATTTAGACCCTGGGAATGGCTCTTTCTAGCTGAAATAAGTCTTTTTCCATGTCCCATGTTTCTAATTTGCTGGTTGAAATGTATTCCACGACTGGAAAGCTTTTTCTCCTTTTGATTAGTAACAACTGCTGCTGGTTAAATCATGCAGGTCAATGTGTGCATACAAATCATCATTCTCGTTGTAAAATCTCGTAAAATCTCGTAAAATGTCCTAACCTCTTCTTGTCAACAGACGAGACGTCGTTTGAAGCGGGGATCAAAGTTCAGATCCACACCCAGGAAGAGCCGCCGTTCATAGACCAACTGGGCTTCGGAGTGGCGCCCGGCTTTCAGACCTTTGTATCCTGTCAGGAACAACGGGTATGTGTTGGGAGAGATGACAGAAATGAAACACAGAAAATGCGAGCATATGCCGCATCTCATGACATTTTGTGGAGTTTGTCTGTCTCAGTTAATATTTGGCTATTAAATGAAATGCCAAAGGATTTCAGAGAGATATTACATTTGTAAAGCAAACAGCCACTTGCGAAGTGAAAATCAGCCATTTCAGCTGTAATAACAATAATAATAACCTTTATTTCTAAAGCTTTTCTCAAAACAACAGAGCTTCAGAGGAAAACACACACACACACACACACACACACACAAAACTAAAAAAGATATGTACTGATATAGCAAAAGGTACTGGTGCTATAGAAGCTAAGGGTTCAAATTGAGCTTTAAGTGAAGGTTTTTAAGAAGTCACTGATGCAGCAAGGTGAATTTCAGCAGCAAGGCTGTTTCAGTGTTTGGGGACCTTGACAGCAAGCACATACCCAGGGGACTGCTAACAGACTTTTGGTGCAGGTACAGTATATACAGACACAGAAGCTCACAAATGTGTGCAGAACATGGAGCCATGGACATGTTATTAATGAGAACGATGAAACATAGTTTATCTTGAAATTCTGACGTGTTAAATGATCTTAATATAAAGTGTGTTATTGACACAACAATGAAAAGAACTGATGTTGGCTACTTTGTTCTGGCTCTGAGCCAAGTGTTGACAATACAAACCACCAGGTCTTTGATCTGGCTGTGTGTATGTATGTATGTATGAAGCAGTCACCTCAACAGCAACAGTGCCTTAATATCACTAATGTGCACGTCTTCACAGCATGGCCAGGGCTTATAATATTACTATTTATTGACTTAGTCTGTCATTGTCTCAGCTAAGTTGCCGCCCACCGATTCCACCCGACAGTCCCTTTGCTGTGGGTCAATCCCCCCTCTCACTCTCTCTCCCCCTCACTCTCTCTCCCCAGCTGTCTTTTCAAAATAAATGCATAAAAAGCCAGATGAAAAAAAAAACGACTCGTGAGCTGTTGGCGGCCGCCACCAAATGATCTTTTCAGGTAAAAACCTGGACAGTTATGTTACAGGGAAAATATATTTCAGGGTCAAAACCTGTTTTCAGAGAAGCTGTTCTTCTCCGTGACTTGGACAGTTGCAAAACATAAATTTGAACCAAGGTTTCATAATTGTCTTGGATTACTTTGTCTGGTGGGAATTTACTCTACTGAAGCTAGTACGGTGCGTAAACCACGGGTGTATCCTGGGATGGTCTGGGGCGTTCTGAAGTTTTCAACATCCAGCATGGCCCAGGTGACCCTGCCAGGGTTGATCAAGCCCTGGACTGTCCCACACTGACAGTCTACTGCTCACCCCCCTTTGATGTACAACCATCTGGAGGATCTTCCTGCTGCCTCTGAGGCACTCCTCAGGGCTCTGGCCTTGTCTGCCCCCATCGCTCCCAGCAGACAGACAAGAGCTTTACTGAACTTTCCCGAGCAAGTCAGTATCTCAGTCATTTGAAATTTAAACAGTGAGTGCAAGCTGTTCAGTTTGAGAGCTTATCTGAAACTCTCTCCGTCACTTGAAACAATGTCACGGCAGATGTTACACATTTGTGAACATATCTAAAGCTCCAGCGAGTGATATTTTTTGCGAGTTTTGAATCTAATATTCCTTTTAATGTGGAGAGGTGAATAGTACTGAAACTTCTCAAAACACAGTCACCCAACTTTCTGCTCTGCTCAGAGTGTAACCACTGTTCACTCAATGGTTTTAGTTTCGTGGTACACTCAGGGACATTGTGGTTTTCACAAAGGTCACAGTCAAGTAAACTGGAGGAAAATAGACACACAGTGACATTGCTGTGCACACACAGCAGCATGATTGGTGGTGCTGACAACATAAAGCAGATCATATTGCAACTGACTGTACACTGAGTGGTTATATACTCTTAATACAACATTTCCCTCCTTTCAATAATAACATTTCCAAACAGTAACCTGATAATCACACACATCATATTAAGGCAGATTACTGAGGGAAATCACAAGCTTTATTTGCTCAATGGCTGCACAGTTCAGTGCACATTTTGAGTATTATTGTTACTATATACTGCTAGTTTTACTATCCTATGTATTTGACTTTTATGTGTTGCTTCCTAATTAAAAAAGTGGTTAATGGTTTGGGCCCTTTATCACAGTGTTAGATTATAAGTGTTTTGCCTTTCCACCAAACATAGATTTCCAGTCTAATCCAGTCAGATGTTTTCATTTAAATAACCTTTTGAGGTCTGAAGTAGATAAAGGTATATTGCAATAGTTCATAAACAGAACAGGGTTATAGAGAATGACTGCAAAAGATGAGTGCAGAAATGTTTATCAATGTTTATCAGGTCCTGTGACCATTTGGAGCAGTGACAAGGATGCTACTTACGTATTATTGCATCAGTTACACATGGAAGAATATATAAAATCCAGTACATCTACTTGTGATCATGGAACATTTTTCAATTGTTGATTTGGTACTTTTGTGATGTATCAGAAGACTTAAACTAAAGTATTTCCTGAATGTGGACATCCACAATCTGTACATGCGCCACAGTGACTGAGCTGTCCAGCAGTGAAACATACCTGATGGGGCGCCAGGCCCCATCACCCTGTTCAAGGCTTCTGTTGAGTTGAAACAAGGCGTCCCACACCGTAAGCACTGCACTGTCAGCAGTTATGCTGTGTTTTGAAGGATAAATACCGCAGCACTCTTCTTTCACACAAAGGAGGTTGAAAACGCAATTTTTGCTGGGGATCAATGTTGGGTTTCACACAAGGCAAAAAGTCTGCCACAGACTCATCAATAACCTGTCACAACAGTTGGAGAGATATCTACTTTTGCCTTTTTTTTTCATATGATGAAAGTTAAAAAAGGCCCTTTGATAGCTGGAAATCGAACACTGAGCCTTTAGCATTATACCACTAAGCCACCAATCCCACAGTGCAATTGCAGGGACTGTTCGGGTTTGTGGGCCCCTTGGAGACCTCTGCATATTTACACACTGGGTGCCTCGGTATCATTAAGAAACACAGTTTGTAGAAGTATCCCGCTCAGTGAAATGGAGTGTATGTAGGTTATTCCTCTGAACTGTGAATAATTCTGTGGGGTGAGATGGCAAGCATGCAGCCAGACAAATCATATACTCTGACTCCTAATATGCTACAGAACCATGCATAATGAATGCAGGAGAAAAGAGGATGGATTTTGGGAGTGATCTCAGTCCTTCCACGTCCACACTACTACTGAGTGTCTTCCAGTGTCGGCAGGCTGCAGCAGGATTTTGCATGCTGCCAATGTCGCATCTGCAGGAGACTGTTCCTCTTTGTTTTTCTCTCTTTCTCACCAGTTCCTTTTACTTTTCCCATCTCCAACAGTCATTACAATTCCTTTAATACAATTACTCTCTAACTTAATATGATTCTCTCGTCTCTGTCACTCTCTCTTTCTGTCCGTATTTATTCAGTTATTTCAATGGCTGGCAGGCTCACTCTTCATTAATCTAATGCAGTTTGCTCGCATTCATTCTACTCTCTGCTTCAGCAGTCTTGTAGCGGAAAACTTTTGGGGGATTTTCCAGCTGGCCAAACTGTCACTCATCATGATCCCACAAAAGAGAAATGTGCGATTTCCCACTGCTCAATATATAAAGCAAAAATCTTCAAATTGTTTCTTCTCACAGCTTTCCTCCATCCCCCTCCCTCTCTGTCCACTGAGTCTTGCTCGCTCCCTCTTTTCTACGTTTTACCCTTTTGTCTGTGATCTCCGGCTCACTTAATGAAGGAGGAATTGAGGTCGTAATCTTACCATGATTTGTTTTCTTCTTCACGGTCGTTAAACAGCTAACAGCACAATAAAATGTCTTCAAATCTCTTATGTCAGATTCACTTTTGTCCAGGCGGAATTGAGCTTTTGCACAAGCCTAAGCAGTGGGGAGTGATGTTGCCACAAGGTGCTTTTAGAAGATCACTGAGCATGTGAGAGCCATTATCAGGTCATGTGGCTCCTCCAGTACGTCTAATCCAGGTGATGAGGTGGATAAATACACCAGAACCTATTATTGATTATTACACCTTACCCAGCTCTGATGGCTTTTATGCTCTCTTTGACTTTCGGAAAGGTCCTTCATGTGGAATCATTATAATGAGATTAGAATTTTGAGGTTTTCTCCAGTAAACTCTACCGTACGAATATGTGGATGTGTGTGAATACCTTATGTACCTGTTGACCCTCACCATAGGTTATTAGTAAGCAAATCCAGCACGCACCGCACATGGCTGCCTCTTGCACATCAGTACAAATTGTAAAATGCAGGTCCCTAAATCACAACAGTGGCCTTTAATTTATTGCTGTGTGAGCACTCAGCGATGCACCGTCTGAGCCGATGAGACGAAAACGCACAAGGTGTTTTTATACATTCCTCCTTCATTTTTAATGCAGCAAATTTTATCCATCTTTTTCTTTCAAAGGCAGCTGAAATGTAAATGAACGGCCCAATATTTTAATATAATATGTAAATTGCAAAATGCAGTCTGCCAGAGTGATTTGAGCTGTTTTTAGATGAGAGGTATAGCAGCAACTTCAAGTTTACACAAGTTTCTCTGGGGTTTGCTTCGAAGCAGGAGGTGTATATGTTTTTTAATAATCACAGGAAAAGTAAAAATGGGGCTCAGAGAAGGATATGTAAAACTCAAAGATAAAATACAATGTATTAAAATTAAAAACTGTATATTTTTTCCTTATGTGTGGGTTTTAGCATATTAACTGTAAAATGTGCTTATGTTACAGGTCTAAATCAAATTCTGCAGTATAGTTTATTGACTCCTGAGTGCACAGATGCAAATGCACAGAGCTGTGCAAAAGATTAACAGAGGACGAGGTAAGACAAGGCCAGGGATAAGAGGAGGTCAGAGATCAGCTTCTAAAAGCCTGAGGGGTTGAAGCTTTTCCTGAGTCTTCAGAAATCAGTATGTGTCTGCATTTAGCACTTTTCCAGAGTGATAGAAGTGTCTATTTGTGGATCAAAACACAACGAACACGGAACAGCGCTTTTCCCTGCGGCAAGGCTGTTCACTGTGAAACTCTTTACAACATCACAGCTCCACTACGCAGCTGATACTATTCAGTTGCTGCATGAGGAGTGGGCAGTACAATGAAAGCACAGAGGTAGTGTAGGAATAGGAGAGACGTAGGAGACGGGCTCCCACAAAAAGCACCATTATACACACATATTCACCGTGGAGTAAGAAGGAGTTTCAGTTTCTGTGCCAAATGCATTAAACGTCTAATGGCTTCTCATATAGACAGGGTGACGAGTTTATCATCGTGTTGACAGAGAGCGTAAGGTCAAACGGCTGCTGCGCTGATATGGTACAGGATGGGATGTTCAACATACAGTGTGCTTTACAACTCAAATGGTTCTCCACTGTTACCTCTCTCTCTCTCTCTCCCTCTCTCAGCTAACATACCTTCCTCCACCATGGGGCGACTGCAAGGCGACGCCGATGGACTCGGATTTCTTCAGCACTTACAGCATCACAGCTTGCCGGATCGACTGTGAGACACGATACCTGGTAGAGAATTGCAACTGCAGGATGGTGCACATGCCCGGTAGGAACCAGCGGCAAGCGTCTCATTGCTGGATATAGATGTTCCTATAGTTGTTTATAAAGATTTACATGATAACAGTGCCGCGTTGTTGTGGCTGGAAATCCTGTCATTTGAAATTGTTGTGAAATTGAAAAACAACTCCAAAGCTTTTTGCCTGCGACTGCGGATAATCAAATGCTTTCACACTCCAATGAATTGGAAAACTAAACTATTTTCACTTTGTGTTTGTGCGGTGATTACAGCTGGCATTTGCTGTCTACCCCTACATTTAATCACTGTGTAGTATCTGAGACGGCGGATTGAAAAGGAGTTTGGCTCGGAGGAAACATTGGGATCTGGCCTTGGTTACCCCTCTCTCTCCTGTCCAATAATTGTTAATGTCTCTCTCTTCAATCACGGTCACTTTCAGCAGCCTGTTTGCATGTAGAGAGCCAGACAAATCTGTCTCTGTGATCATCAGGATTAGCTGCTATCTTAAAGTGATTGTGCAGTTGATTAATGTAAGACTACAGAGAACTCCCCTGTTGAAATCCTCTGCCCTGTGGATTGTGCTCTGTGCCTATTCATCTCCTCCTATCTCTTCTGTCATTAAAATGGTTTTGAAAGAGTATGAACCAAAATGGAGTGAATAATTGCAGCTTGGATATAATTTCCCCTACATCTAGGACATGATTTTTTTTCCACGTGTTAGAAGGGAGAGGGATGGCTCATTGGCCAGTGGGAGAAAGATGGAGAGGCCGACAGACACTGATGACAGGCAGCATAAGTACAATAAAGTTAATGAAATCAATTACGAGATGTGACCAAGTTTGTAACAAATATCCAGTCAGAGGAAAACCGGCATACACAGGGCAGTAATGACAGTCAGAGATGAAATTAATTACAAACCCAGATCTTGTCATCCTTGCATGCATCTCTGAAAGCCTCTTCTTCTCGTGTTCAGACCGTGAACATTGTGTTTCCTCTGCTTGTCCTTAGGAGATGCCCCATATTGCACCCCAGAGCAGTACAAAGAGTGTGCAGATCCTGCCTTGGGTAAGGAGATAACCCAGCATGCTGCTTGTGTGTGTGTGTGTATATGTGTGATACACATTTTATTGTGTATGTCCCACTGTTCAGGGCCCCTGATCCAAGCTGATAACAGATAATAGTGTTCCTTCAGCTTGATGGTAGCCATTCTCAAATAGTAAACCTGAGGCCTGGCACCGAGGCTCTTTTCACACTCCCCTGCCTCTCCATCGACTGATACCTTTCAGGTCTTTCATGTCTGTTGCTTGTTGTTTACTTATTGACTTGTAATCTCTCGCTCTTTCATGACACTGTCTCACGTGTTTGCCTGTGGCCTCTGCCGCTGTTGTTTCTCCGTCCCAGTCGGCGTGTCTTCTGTCTTTTGTATTTCTCATGAGGGTCTCTGGACGTCTCTCCTCATGGCGTCTTTTCGCAAGTTTTCTTTGACACCTTTCACTCTCCCAGCACTTTGTTTGTCATCCTGGGGTGATGACAAGTATATCTGTCTGCCTGTCTTCTTTTTTTTCAGTCTGTCCTTCTCTGACTCTCTCTTTTGCCCACCCCCACCTCTCTCTCTGTCAATTTCATTTTTTAGACTTCCTTGTCGAGAGGGATAATGACTACTGCGTGTGCGAGACGCCGTGCAACTTGACACGCTACGGCAAAGAGATGTCCTTTGTCAAGATACCCAGCAAAGCATCAGCCAAGTATCTTGCCAAGAAATTCAACAAGACAGAGCAGTACATAGCGTAAGTCCCACTTTGATGTCTTATTTAACCAAGGATGAGCTCAATAATTTTTCACACTCCATAAAGTGATGTTATGAAACAAAATGTACCCAAATTGTAGAGAATTCAGAGTTGTTTTGTCTGATGTTTGTTGTAATCAAGATCAGTGTGAATAGTGTTTTCATGACATTGCATTTCCCATATTCATAAGGTACATCTGGCTTAAACAGTCCTGCAGTAAATCCTATTTTATGATGGTTATAATGTTTGCCAAAGTGGTTTATAGATATGATGATTCAGTTTACCAATAGCCTCAGAGAATGTAGCTTGTGGTGCTGTTGAGATGACTCACGAAACACATTTTCAGCCATAACTCAAGAATTCATACACTAGTTATGACATAATGTAACACGAACGTCTGCAGTGATGACATTTTATGTACCAATGGTCAGAGGTCAACCTGATTGTGACATCATAATGTTCTGCAAAAGCACCTCTGGCCATTATTCAGTGCTCTAAGTCTAGAGGGCGAGACTGTGGCCATATTTCCTGCATCTTGACTGGTTGGCAAAGACACACAACCACAACGCTGCAATAATAATCTCTCTTTTTTCTAAATGTGCCTGCATGTACTAAAATATGCCACAAAACAGTTCCTTCCTAAAGCACAGCTCAAGGTTTTTATCATCATCCATCTGAAAGACCTCGTCAGTAATAATTTGTATTTTAAGTGCTCTCTTAAAACCATCATATAATTGACAATAAAAAA
>OMNW01031552.1:0-21232 GCA_900303245.1 Selene dorsalis
AATGCTATGCACAGGGCACCTGGGCTCAGTGAGCAAAATGCATTTTAAAGAGCTGACAACAACACAATGGGCAGAGAGGCAGAGGGAGGGCAAGCTGGATGATGATATGATAATGCCGAGCCATTATTTCACATCCTCCATCGCTTTCATACGTTGTCTCTGGTTGGGTTGTGTGAGCATATGCATGCCTTTACAGAGGTATGTGGCATAGACGGATGTGTCAGATCCATTCATCTGATTTCATTAACACCAGAAAGAGGACACGGGGAGACTGGAATGTGAATTCTCCATAATCTCAGCACAGAAAGAAAAGGCTTACCTCCACATTTCAGCTCTGCTCGACCCTGCCTTGTTTCATCCTGTTCCTCTCTGCCGACTCCCTCCCCTTCTCTCCCCATGACAGCATTTTTCTGCTATCTATCTCCACGGTGAGGCTCTTTCTCCTTCTCCTTCAGTTCCTCCTGTCTGCTGTTCTCTTCCTCTCTCCAAAAATAAAATGAAACAGCACAACACACACACTTCCCGATCTCTGTGTCTACCAGCTCCTCTATTCTGTTGTTAAAGTCAAGAGGCAGGTTGATTTGTGCCGTCCTCCTCCCTCTTTCTCCCTCTCGCGCTGGTTCTATTCCATTCACATCACACTAAAGCCAACCCCCTCTTTCTCCTCCTCCCTCCCTCCCTCTCTCTCTCTCTCTCTCTCTCTCACACACACACACAAACGCACACACGGCTTTACCCAGCCGCTCTCTCCTCCCCCCTCCTCGGCTCCTTGTCAGAGAGGTTGAGGCAGCGACGGACAGCAGTGGCCGAGCTATCTGGGTCTTAAACTGTAATTCAACATGCCTCACTGGCAAAAGCATGAATTTAAAAATTCACTAAACAAAATGGTGAGGATCCTGGTGTCACACCATGATGTGCATAAACCAGAAATACGGCAGAGGACACGCTGACGCAATGTTGTATCAATTCCTCAATCTTATATTCAAACTAATCTCTCTGCTGGATTAACATATTCATGGAAAGAGGCTCTTGTGATATCAAACACATTCATTCAAAGTCTCATTCTTCTGAGTCAAAACTGACGTTGCTGCACATAAGAGATAAAGGCTCGAGAGCCAGCTCAGGGGCAAAGGTGAAAATGTCTGTGTATGTGTGTTTGTGTGTGACAGTGTTTATTTGTAGAGACCTCTGTGTACTCCCCAAACGTGGTCAGTGTGAGTCCAAACCATAACAAACAATCAACCTGCTTCAGAACAATGAGAGCGCAGGAGGGCAACAACATAGCTCGCCTTTTCCTTCCCCATCAGCCACTGCGCCGTCTGTAAAAACACATACCTGTGAATTAGGATAAATCATATGATGATGCCCAGGACAGGAGAAGAGTCATGCTGCTTAACCTCCACTGCAGCACAGCCAAGTGTCCGGCACCATCCCCCTAATTACTGGATGGAGTCTCGTCCTGGCCGTACCATATGGCTGTGTGTGTTACCAGGTCAGCGGCTCTGGTCTGGGGGGGGTGGGGGAGGAGGTGGAGAGGCCTGCGTTGTTGGTGATGTGTGTCTTGAAGAGATAAGAAAAATAAAAACAGAGGCCCTAGTTAAGAGTGGCTGAACAGTTTTCTTAGAACCAAACAGTGTGTGTTCATCTGTGTGTTTTTGACTGGAGTTTACAGCCTCGTTTTAATCAGAGAAAATATTAAAAGAAACCAACACACACACCTAACTGCTCATTCTCTCACACACGGGTGAATTAGAAATGTCAAATATTCAGAGCAAGTGAAATGTGACACATTTCCACGAGACAAGGTGAAGTCTAGAGAAAAAAAATGATTACATTAAAATCCAAATTAAACTTCTGATTGGTCCAAAGATTACATTACATTACATGTGCACGTATATGCTAGTTTACATTGAATTCCTCCTCTAGATGACCTCTGGTGTGAGCAGCAGTTTGGAAGAAAACTCAGGCCATCATGAATCACCTAGAAATCACACCAGAGGTCATTTTGAAAATGAAACAGTCGGTGCTACAGTGACACCATGTGGAAAATTTCCACTAAGACTCTTGTGATGCTCACAGCTCTGCAGAGAAACACCTGTTTACAAGAAAGTAGAGATAAACACTTAGTCCTGAAGCTTGAGTCAAATGCACAAACAAAACACAAGAATGTTTCTGACTCATCATTTCTTAATTTCCATTAATGATTTGAGCCGTAGCTCATCATATAGTCTCAGTTACAGCTGGTAATAGGGTTAATGTGTCCAGTGACAACAACCCAGTGACAGTGCACATTAAGACTGCAACTGACAATTATTTTCATTACCTGATTATGTTATTGACTAAGGGCAATCGACATTTTCCAGGACCCACTGTAAAATGTTCAGTTTAGTTGTTTGGTCCAAAACAAAATGACAGGTGACAGAAAAGCAAGAAGCTGAAACTGGAGAGAACGTTTTGCTTAGTGTCTGAAATGACTGATATGTTCTTGTGTTTTCTTTGTGGGTGTTGATCTGATCTGCAAAATCACCTCAAGCCAGAATAAAAAGCCCCTGGATCTCACTGGTACAGATGATACAGATTCTCCCACAGCTCAGGAACCAGGATGAGGAAATGCAGCCTGAAAAAAAAAAAAAAAAGGATGTTGAATTCTGGTGAAGTTCCTCTCTGTCCTCACGAGGGCTGGTGTGGCTCTGCCAGGTGCAGAAAGAAACTGGGTGTGATGTGAGTGGGAGAGGCCCAGAAACAGTCAGAAGTCAATCCTGACGTGCAGAAATAAAACAGCATTTCCCCTGAAAACTGCAGATTCATTTCTAGCACGTCAGTGTTTAACGTGGTGAGACTATACGATACGATACTTGCCGATTCAAACCGAAACTAACTTTAAAACAATCGCAGCAGATTTGATGTGTTGCAGATAAAAAAATTTTGCAGGCAATGACACAACATGTGGTGAAGCGTGAGACGGAGGCCTGTGCAGGCTGTGGATTGTTTGCTTACCTCACCGCGTCCAGATGTGGAGGTGTTGTGGACCAACAGCTGTGTGGACCTGCTCCTGGAGGAAGTGCCTTCATCGACAGAGGCGTCGCTGCCTTCAGGCTCCATCCATTCACAGCTTCACATAATATTCTGAGTTATTTCATCTCGTTGCCTGGGTTACCAACATCTGATGCAGTGCAGGTGTCCATTTGTTGCTCAGATTTACTCAGGCCTGTAATCCTATCACAGTTGCCAGGTCGCACTATTACATTTAGCTTTTAACAAGGATGTCCCATGTCTGATTTTAGCCTGTGGTCTGAACTTATCACACAGGAAAGGAAATGTGTAATGCTGCCCCCTGGTGGACAAAGTCTATATTAACTCCCTGAAACTACACAGTATTTCTGGCTGGCCACATGTGATGTGATGAATTACAATGCAGTGATTTTTATTTCTGTAAAATTACTTCTTCTTTTTTTTTTTAAAGAGCAGAAGTTCAGTTTGAGTTTGATGAGTCACCCATAAGCAGTTTCCAGATCAACTTTTAAACTTCACAGAATGTGTAGAATTGTTTCCATCTCTACACAGTGACATACATAAACGGCATCAATCACACTTCACCAGTGCTCAGACAATTATTGTAACTGTATCTTCACTATTTGAAGAGGGTGGTGCTGAGCCCCTGAGAGCTCAGTGCTCTGCAACGTAAGAAACGACATGAAGACACAGACAAGCTGCAAATTCAGAAAACAACTTCACCAACTTAGCAGCATGTGCTGCAAAAACTCACAACACAAAGGAAGAGTTTCCAGGGACACAAACACGTGAGGCACCGTGGGGCTCCCTTGACCTGTTTGTGATGTTTTAAATCATTCGTTACTTTTCTAAAGTTGCAGTGCACTGAGCTCTGAGGGCCACCGTAGGGGTGAGACTCTCATTTTTAAATTCATCAATCGAACCTTTTAGTTGTTTTAAGATTTTTTTTTTTTAATCAATTCAACAAGCTTTTCATATCAAATGTTCAAATCATACTCTCGACTGTGTTTCACATAAAGGTATACTAAATAATTTCAACAAGCTAAATTCAACATCCTTTGTAACATGAAAACATAAAAAAAAACACAAAATGAAAGTAAGATATCAACATTTAGGTCTTCTGTTAATATTGTGAGGCCTGTTTACATTAAGTAAAAAAGAAAGACAACTGTACACAAAATTTACATTCCTCTAACAGTTCAACATGGCTTCTGTCTTTTTTGTTTGTTTGTTTTTTTACAATCAGCTTCAGTATGTACACTTACAGGAAACATGTTTAACTGGGAGAATTGATTTGTCTCATTGCACGTTGTGTACAGATGATCAAGACAGGGTGTTATCTGAGAAAAAGAATTATTCACCTGAATGATCACAAGGAGCATAAACACTTCTATTTAAAATATACAGAAATGAAAAGCAGTGCGACTACTGTAAAATGTTAACAAACACACTGACCACGTTGGTTCTTGCAGCTGCAGGTCTTGATATCTAGTTTAGTTGTTTTTTTTGTCTGCATCCAGATAGTTCTGAGTGTTTATTTAAATATATTTACACTTTAAATAAGTCAGCCACATTTCACCTCCAGTCGCTACAAATAACCTGAAGCCTATAGCAGGGAACTACTTGCACGTTTCTGCTCTCCTTGTCAACTGAGAGACATTAAAATTCAGGCACTCTGGGAGAATCACAATAAACAGATAAAATACTATCTGTATGTAGAGACGAGAGTTTGTACGGACAGGTATCTGACCCCCACAGCACGGCTGATTTTTATTCCACGTATATTTCTCTGTTAACACTCAAAAAGTAGAAATTGAAGACAGGATTTTGGAGTATTGTTCAGTTGTCTCACTGCGATCTCGCATTTTCCATCAACTCCAGTTTCTTAAATACAAATTGTAAGAAACCTACAGTGATTTCTGTTACACATAAGTAAGTGTGATGACAACATTGTACTTGTACTTTTTGTGGAAGAGACAAAGAGTGTAGACACGAAGATGCACAGATATGTTTGTGGTAGCCAAAGTAGAAATGGAAAATTTCCTTTTTGAATTTAAGGACAATAAATATCCTTTGTTTTCTTACCAAGAAAAAAAAAATGGAAAAATTCATTTTTTTCATCTAAAAAACCCACCATCTTCTTTTCTTCAGGTCGTCTGTACATTTGCCTTTTTAAGCTTTAATCTACACAACTAAACAGACACCATATCTCACTTTGAACGCACCGTTTGGTCATAAACCTCCTTTCTCTCACAGTAGAAAGTGTGTTTGTTTCTGAGGGATTCTTTGTGGCATCACTGTCTCTCTTTTGTCCTCAGGTGTGTGTGTGTTTCTTTTTTAATATTCACAATAGATGACGCATATTCACAATAAAAGCTTCAGCTTCTCACGTGACAGTTTGTGTTCTTTGTTTGGGTCTGGTTTCAAAAGGGTTTTTGAGGTTCTTGATGAGACAAAAATCTTTATCAAATCCACTGCTTGCTTCAAGTGTGCGATCTGGCAGTTGGGAAGGGTGTCCTGTGAACCAGGCTGGGACTCTACCACTTGCCCCTCTTGCTCCAGTCTTTGGGTGTGAAGTGAAGGCATTTAGGATCTATGCGCAAGTGTCTCTTCTGCATTGCTCTTTCATGCCCCTCCACAATGTCCTCTGAAAGAGTCAGGATGTACTGACCCTGGATCCAAGAGACAAGACAGAGTCATTTCATATTCTCTACAGCACAGCACAAACCAGATTAAAACTGATTCAAGTTTTAAAGTAACATTTTATCCTCAATCACTTTACCATCAAACAAATTACATTCAATTCTAATTCTTTTGTGTCTTATATCTCTATGTCTATTTTTGAAACTATTTTCCACACAATGATTTATTTGAAACACGTTTTCACATCTGGCATTAACACAAATTATATGTAAAGATTTTTTGATTCAGTGGGGAGCATGAGAATTTTTCAGGTGTGACTGTATTTGGGAGCTTTTTTTGAAAATATGATCATTATTATATTCAGTTCATCTTCTAATTACCACTGGGTATGTTTTGCCATTGATTACTACATAAACTGCATAAGGCATTGTTTTATCAGCCATTAAGGAAATCCATGTCTGGCAAATAATGAATGATTGTGGTAATGCATTCAAATAAAAACTGAGCTTCCTCTCTCAGGATAAACTCAATGTTCAGATTTTATGAATCACATTTTCTTTTGTTGCCAACTTTTATCCTTTTTTTAAATGGTTAAATGGTTTCTCACCTTGTAATAGTTTATCAGGTTGAGGTACTGAAGTGTTGAAATGACATCTTCTTTCTTTACACTTGTGATCTCACTGATCTCACTGAGGGAAGGAGAAAGAAAAGTGAAATGAAGAGTGAACGAACAATTAAATTTTTGCACTGGAAATAATTGTTGGGGGTTGATTAAAGGTTAAGATAAAATGCCAACAAACTTGATGGTAATCTGTGGCCTCTCTCCATTGTCAGGTTTAAGGTCCATGAGAATTTCCAAGATGGTCTGGGACCAGTAGGAGCGATAGGACAAAAGACCGAGGTCAGAGAGCGGCTTCTCTGGAGTTCCTGTCTTACCTTCGACCTTGGACAGCTCGTAACCTAAAAGTGACACAAAAAGTGAGCAGATAATTAGCACAAGTGAGGTAAACGAGGAAAAGAAAATGTGTCAGGTGAGGTAAACAAGGAAAAGAAAATGTGTAAAACGTACTAATATTTACTGAACATGAGCAACGACCACACTTACTGAACTCAATGAGCAGTTTGCCGTATCCTCTCCGCTGGTACGGAGGCAGAGTCAGGATGCAGGCGACGTTATAATCTTCAGTCGACTCTTTTTCCTGCAAAGAGAAAATAAAACCGAGTTTGGTTTTGTCATCACGAGTGAAGTGTAAATACACACTGTACCACATTATTGTATAGTGTGTGTACCTTGGAGAAGTAGCCCACTATGTGGAAGCCTTTGGAGTCGTACTCCGTCATTACATAGAAGAGGAAAGGGTCCGTGTCATAGTACAAGGTTTTGTGATCCAGGAAACACTTCGCAAGTAAACATAAGTTCTGGGAGTAAGTCTGGAAAAATAAAAATAAAATAGGAATAAATATCATCAACGAAATAAAAAACAGTAACTGTTTGGAGAGGAAATATCTGATCACTAACTTTGTTTTTCCTGCCGTCAATCTCAAAAAATGAGATGGTGCCTTTGCGGTAGATCTCATTGCCTGGAGGATGTCTCAGGTTACACTTTGTCTGTCAAAGATAACGATAGACACAAGAAGATGAGACTTATCTGTGCAGCCAGAGAACAACATCTTCATTAAGCTGGTGAGACACTGAGGGCTCTTACCAAATGCCTCTGGAGACACTTGAGGCTTTTGAGGTACTTGAGGCAGAATTCACAGAGGTAGAGGATGGGTAATGTGGTGAGCTCCTGGGGGTACGGTGAGAAGTACCAGGGTTTTAACCTGTGACGTCCTAGCTCTATACACTCTATGTTCTTCATCCGGGTGACGATGTCGTCATGGCTGCGGTCGGACACCAGACTGCCCGTCATGCGGGGAGCAGATGGGATGCCATCCGAACTGTCCTGAGAATCCTGGTGGTAAACAATGTGCACATTAAACACACTGACCATTCCTGCTGTAGACATTTTCAAATATTATTAAAATTGAGATAATAATTTTAAAATTGTGTTAAACTATCAAAATGATTGACTATTTTAAGGACTAAACTTGGGTCAGAGGTAAGCAGCACCTCTGTTTTATTGGACCCACTAAGGCACAGCTGAATTTGGACAGTAACACACAATCAGTGGGATATAATAGGAAATAAAACAGACCTCTGGTGGTGGTAGAAAGACACTGGCACTTTGAGGGTTGTTATACTGCAAAACCTTTATCATCTGGCAGAAAAAGACACAAAAACACAGGCTTTTGGAAACTAAAGAGGGAATAAAATGATTCTTATTTACCCTGAACTGTTTGGTTAAAGAGGCAGATTGAAAACACTTTAGTCTATCATTAGTAGTTGTAGTACATTTCAGGATGGGTTCATCACTAGCCAACCAGCAACACTGGCAATCATAGACAGAGATGGAAATGCCACACAAGGAATGAAGCATGAGGAAAAGACTAAACACAAACATAAGATCAATTATTTCAAGTGCGTTTGACAGACGTCTTTGTTTTCTGTGACAAACTCAGCTGCCACTGTCAACTGAGACGATGTGAGAACGTAGTTCAGCTGCAGCAACAGCTTAATTCAATAAAACAGTTGAGCTGCTGATCGGTCAGTGGCTTGATGGACTAGATACAAACTCTGATTCTGATCTGCAAGTTTTGAACATCAGATATTTGCTCAGTGTTTAACTGCCTTGTTAAGTGTATGTGCAAGTCATAATCAGATATTCTGCTTCCTGCTCTTTGATTAATTTAAAATGAGCGCTTAAAGTCAACATGTGGCAAAATAAAAAGCCAATAAAAATCTATACGACTTTGTCACCTGTTGATTTAGTGAAGTGTATCAGAGTTGGAACTGTGTATAATGTATTTTGGTTGCCATGGCTCTGACTGAAAGTGGGTAAAATCATGCATCTACAAAACTAAAAACACTGAAATTTGAAATGAGAAAACAACAACATGAGTGTAGAAGCAGAAGCACAGTGGAACAACATACCTCATCAGTTCCTCCACAGTTAGCTTTCCTCTTCCTCCCTGGCTGAGCGGGGATGAGTCGTCGAGCAGTGCCGTTCTGGCATTACACAAACATAAGAAATTAGCCACACCAAGTGTACAAGATATAAACTCAAACATTTAAGAACAAAAAATGATGTTCTTTACTGTTGTGAGTGAGGCGAGCTGGTCATGGTCTTCACGGGACTTAAAGGTGTTGGTTTCCCTCACAGCAGGAAAAACAGATGCCTGAGAGGCTTCAGCTGAACTTGGCAGGGAGGGCACGGGGGTGGCCGGGGATACCTGAGTCGCCAAGGGGACGGGCTCTACTTTCCTTTTCTGCAGCAGACAACAGTGTTACACATTCTGCTTAAACCACATACAGACCAAACACTTGACCACATTTTTTGTCTTCAAACAACATTTTTCTTTTTTGGTAAATTTTCAAAATACAACCAATGTAATCATAAAAGCTGGGTGCTCTAGTCTTAGTGCATAGAGGAGTGCCATCTTAATATTACCTGGAGTTTGTTCACTGATAAGAGCCAGGTTAAACTAGTCCAATGTAAACTACACCCCCATTTAAACCTGGTATTAAGATGCATTGGACACAGCTACAACTGCACTGAGTTGCACTGCAGCTGAAAATATGTCAAAAATAATTACAACTCTTACTTTTCCCCATAATAAAATGCTAGCTGGCACACACCATCAACTTTTCAATTTGATAAATAGCAGATATTTGATTGTTACACATTTGAAGATAATTCAAGGTCATCAAATAATCAATCTTCAGCAGTACCACACAAGAGATTACAACACAGAAAAAACATGCCAGCTACCTTTAAAGATTTGAGGCTGAAATGAGGCTTGACAACTCCAGTTCGTACACCTGACATACATTTGGATACATTGTGTGTTAAATCACTTCCAGATTTGATCTGCACGACTGGATCATCATCTTCTTTTATTGTGTCATGGTTGTTTATATCTGGATTTCCATGCAGTTCAGCATGGCCCGACAGCTGTATGATCATACAAGATGCATGTTAACACCAGGTCTAAACAAGGTCTCACGTCATTTCTGGAATTGGTAAATTCAAGTTGTACCGGTGTGGGGAGAGTTTTGCCTCTGGAGGGAGTTGTGGCAGATTGTAGGTTGAGATCTAGACTCTTCCTCTGAATTGAACAGAAAGGAAGAGAAGGGAGGGGGTTAACTCACATTCACGTTAACCCTTGGGTTAATACTGTATAACCAATTAGTATTCGGTGTACACACAACCTAACTAGTGTCTCAAATAATAACAAACATGTCATTGAAATAAACAATTTATGGGCCAGACATTTGACGCGATCCCAATGGAAAAAAATTTAAGAATGAAAACAGACACTATGAATGCTTCTTAAAAATTAGAAACTCGATAGCACCCGTTCCTTAAATGTGTTTTCAAAAATAATTAACTAAAGTGTTGAGGCTGGGTAAAGAAAAAGAAGCATAAACATATTGAGAGGTAGTAATACGTTCATATGTTGTAGTTATGTTTTTGCCATCAAGGTGTATAAAAGTGAAAGGTATTGTTTGTTCAAGTGATCGACACTGAGCAAAATGTATCTCACAGTAATAAAGACTGGCTACCGAAGCTGAAATATATCTAATAAAGGAAAAAAACTACAACATCATAATCAGTATTACCTAAAGCCATCCTTTAAAATGACTATGTTTTTGTTTTAGCTGTCAATTTACCTGGGGATCTAAAATGTTGTCTAAATTTGTGCTTTAACCACAGTTGAATGATGCAGCCAAACCTGAATGTACTGCTGTTATGTTTGAGGGTCTGAGAGGAACATTCGCTGGTGTAATATGTAACCTCACCACTTCTCTCTCTGGTGAACTGGGACGGGAGCCTGGGAGACCATTCTTGGTAGGAGTTTTAGCCTCTTTCTTAGGGAACTGAAGCTTCTTCAGGTCCAGTCTGTCGGACGTGACCCACTCATCCAGACGCTTGTTGACTTTAAACACAAGAAATTTTAAACAACAAACTCAACTTTGATCTGATCTGTTTGTCCAACATAATTCAGCCCACACAGTGACTCCAACAGTTAAACTCAGAAAGACAACCAGACCTGGTCACATATTGTACTCACAGTCGATGTAGTGGACATAGTAGAGCTTTCTTGCAGAGACTTCTTTCACACTCAGAATCTCAGCCAGTGCTGTATGAAAAGGAGAGAGGTCATCAACGTTACATCTTTACCATCATGCTCAACAATATTTTGGGTTTCAGACTGTTGCTTGGACAACCCAAGCGGCCTCAAGCCTTTGGTCAGCTTTAGGAAATTTGGATGGCCATTTGTTCACAATCTTCTGACATCTTAAAGAGTAAGCAGTGATTTGAAGAATTAGATGATGCTAACATGCGTCAGCGGGATGTCCATTTTGATGGGATAAGAAAAATAACACCAACCAGCCTTAGATTATGATCATAATATCAGACAAACTGCAGCTTCTACTCCTCTCAGGTTCAGTCTATCATTTTGCCCCGGAGAATCAATACCAAACCAATATGACACCCACCGCTGTGTTCTGTATAGCCAAGTTAACTTAAATCTTCATGCATAATACTGCTGCACAATTAAACACAATGATCTCAAACCACTTCACCTCAGTGTGCAAATGTTTTCACACACCACTGTTCCTAAATTGTAAACTCGCGTCGATGTGTATCTCAATATCACTACAAACGAGAGAAACTTCAATGTGTAGATAAATAAATGAAATGAAAACAAGAGAGTCAACCACGACGATTTTGGGCCTAATCTGACATTTATAAGTCAGGCTGTCTGTATTCACACAGACAGTTATTTACCCTAAATATCTAACTGAGTTTTGTAAACAACAGTGTGGTGTCACATGTATTTCACCTCGTCTTTCCCAATAAAATTTATTTTTTATCCAAAACGGTCCCAGGAGTAGACTGGTTAGCTTCTTTCTGAAACTAACACTGTCCTAGTTTGCATTCAAATTAAAGTCATTCACGATGTACACCTGCACGAGCCCCTCCGAGTGTGATGTTTACGGTGCTTTAACCGGAGGCCGGGGAGCCCGTTCACAACAGCTGAGGCTCGCCACTTAGCATTAGCTTAGCACTGGGAAAACAAGCGGACAATACTTACGCCATTCGTCTTCGTGTTCTTGGTTTTTACGAAGAACGGGGAGGCGACAGCCCTCAACGATCTCCACCTGTAGAACAACAATATGCTAGTTTACACCTAGGAACGAGTCAAAGTCTCTAAAATATATTAGCATCTTTCGAGAACCTACCGACGATGCGTTGTCCGCCATTTTCGTCATCTGTGAGAGCAACGGCAGCAGCAGGGTGTTGTGGGAAAATGCCGGTCCACGTCAAAGATGAAATAAAGAGCAAGATGAATCTCAATGGGACGAGCGGAAATCGGAAAAACCAACACGGAAACACGAGTAATGAACAATGAAACAACGATAGCGTCTGAACTTTTATTTTCATTGAGCTAGTTTGACCCCCATGGCTATGGGAAATTCAAAACAGAAGCCCTTTAAGGTATTAATAAGTATTTAATTCTACCTACAAAGGTCTTTAATATTTGTTGGAGGCAACGATTGGCAGTAACATTACTTACTTTTGAATGTGATTTTTAGCAGGTGGTTGTAAAAACCTAAAGTGTAACCTGCGCAATTTAATGATCATACAAAACTGCAAAAGCACTCTGTCATATGTGAGTACATTAAGCATACAGACTAAAGTATTTCTGCATTATTTCAAGGAACGATCATGTACATTTCTTGCCAGCAGGGGTCCCTGTTGTCTGCAAACTAATCTCTCAAGGGGAAAAAACAGGCTTTGAACAAAATGTTTCCTACATGCCTTTAAATGGAAATTGAGATGTCAATTAGACCGTAGTCCGAATAGCAACTAAACAGATTTCACATTTCATGTTTTCACTTTCCCCAGTGATTTCTTCTGTTTTTCCTGCCGCTACACCCTCATATTTTTCCCTCACCCATCATGATGACACTACAATTTGAAGCCAGCCCTAACATGTCTACCTGTCTATGTTTTAAGACAAATTCATTTCAATGAAATAAAAAAATAATTGGTCTGCTACATCCATATGTACATCTGTGGAAGCAGCTGGCTAAATGACTCTCATGCTGATCATGCTGCATTGCGTTTGCCCAGAATCACTGCTCTTGCAGTCATCAGTATATTGATTTTTCTGGTTCTTCATGATATGTACATCCTACTGAGCATTACCCTCTCCTCTTACCATTTGACCTATTCTAAAAGTTATAATTATTATAAGAATTCTATCTGCTTCGATATGAAGCTGTTCAAACTTAATAGTATTTATTTCATGAAAGATGTGCTTTCATATTGATTAATGACATGAAACAACAGTCAAGCTTTTAATGGGAACTTCTTTGTTGAAAAGATTACACCAGAATTAGTTAATACGGATGCCAAACAACACATACCTCAGCATTAACTCTTGAAAAATGTGAATTAAAGTATCAAGCTGGTCATGGTTAAAGTGTTCAGTGCCCTTTGTTTGTTTGTGGGACATCAAATCGAACAAACAACAAATAACCAAACACATAATTCACTGGAGACTTGTGACTTGTCTACGTCAACTACAAGAAATAACAACTGTCTGAGCAAGGGCAAAGGTTATAAATAATCTTTATTATAATCCTTGGAACAGCGTTCAGTATACAGAACTTGCATTTTTTTTGAGTTGAGGAACCGTAAATTCAACTGTAAATAATAAACAAATCACATCAGACATAAATAAAAATTACAATCTGTGTTAAACAGCCTTCCACTCAGCTTTTCAGTCAGAGAGTTGTAGCTTTCTGTTGTGACCGCCTGCATATTATAATTTACCATGCATGATAGAGTGCACTAAAGTCAGGTGGCTTATTATGGCAAACAGGTGAAACAGTGACATGATAAACAAAAGTGCCAAAGTGGGTGATCTGATATAGCCTCATCAGCTGCATCCCGCAAGATCACTTCCCATTTCTTCCCGACACTGCTCACACAGGATTATGTTTAAAATAAGATTAAATTAACTACTGTTTAGAGCGTGATTATATCTGTCAGTAATGATAACTTTTCTGACCTGGAGACAGTGGAAAACAAATCTTAAGAAACATGATTCTTTGGAGGGACGCAAAATCCAGAAATAGGGGAAGTCCAGTGGAATTTAGGATTATTACTGTAGATGCATTTTCATAGATTTCTTTCTTTCTTTGGTCAGATAATTAATGGGAACATAATCTCAGAGTGCACCCAAATCATATTTCACATCTTGCAGCGGAGGAGGAATTTCTTTCCATCTTTGGTACCACAGGCCTTTAGACCTAAGGCCGACACATTCCCAGACTGGTTAATGACTTCAGCACTGCTAATTATCCCTGCTTGGTCCCTGGCTTGAAGCTGTTTCCTTGCTGCACTTACATTTCTTTTTTCCCCCTATTTTTTTTCAGTCATGCCCACAGGTCTGCTACCAACTTGTGTCTTTTGATATAATTTGACAAAGGAAAAGTCATATCTGCTGTGTTGGCAGTTAAAATAAATTTATGCAATATTTGTCACATGCTACACATTTTCCTGCAACTTGAAAGCCAATGATCTTGATGGGATCTGGTATTAAAACGTCTGCATCTGCTCGGTGGCTTCAGCACATCCTGCACTCATCCTTTTGTACTCAACAGTACAACACAACAGAATCAACAAAGACAAGAAAAGGTGAAAAATGAAACCAAAATGATGAAACAAGTTCTGATTGCAGCAACACATTTTCCCTTTTAAACAGACTTAAAATACCTTTGGATGGTTATTGAACACAATAAAACAAGTAGGACAAAAAAAAGAGACTCAAATCAAATTCTGAATATAAAACATATAAATGTCACTAATGCCACAGCAGTTGGAGGTATATAAAATCATAATGTTGGCTATTGCTAATTCAAACCTGCAGCCGCTGCAACTGAACCCAGCTGGTTCCTAAAGAGACCGCCAATGTATGCAACTATGCATATCATGATGCATTTACTTGACTATCTTGCCTTATTCTGTCTGGTTCATTTCACACACCCCTCTTCTACCTCCACGCTCCTGATGCTTTATCATTCTTTTTGTTTCTGAAATTGTTCAGCAGAAAGCAGAGGATTTGTATTTTCTAAAACATGGCAGGATACATACACTTGGATGATGAAATAAAATCATTATACTATATTCTGAAATTTAATATTTCATAAATTTCATTCCTAAAGTGACCATGCAACATTCAGTTGCTGTTTTCCTGTTATACTTTCAAGCAGCGCTCGTCACATAGCTATGTAGAAACAAACAGAAATACAAATAAATAAATAAAAAAGAATAAACATACACTGAAAAGTGCAAATGTACATTTGTTTACAGCATGACATATTCACTGTACAATCATTGATTATATACTCACATTATTTTATGCATTATAATAAGGATTACTAAGTAGCATAGTTTGAGTAAGAAATATTTCATAGCAATATTGGAAAATATTTGCATTGCCCTGTGACAAGGAGAGGCTCTTCTAAACATTGCCAAGGGTGTGTGTGTTTGCTTGAGTGTATTTTCATGTGTGCACATCTCTGTGAAGATGTACATATATATATGTGTGTGTGTGTGTGTGTGTGTGTGTGTGTGTGTATGCATGTGTGTGTGTGTGTACATGTGAGAACCAACATGTACACTGACATAAGGTGTATGTGCAAACAATGAAGCAGAGAAAACTCAAATCATTCTAGTTCAGAGGCACAGAAACTGCCCAGCCAGCATTTCAAGTATCTAGCATTGTTTTGGACAACACACATCTGTCAGACATCAGCAAAGCAGAGAGAAGAGAAAAAGGGGATATTTCCTTTCCGAGGTCAGGGACAGGGAGGAGGCAGCTTAAAAGTCAGACGAATGGAAACAAGCAATTCAAAGAACTATGTCAGAGGAGCGACACAGATTTGACCAACATCTCTTTTCTTTAACCGTAGATTGAGCTATTATGCTTCAACTCAGTGCAACCAGTATGATTATGAAGCACTCTGCATCAGGCTGGACACAGTAGTGATTCTTGCTTTCACATTTTGCTCCCAGTTGGTTGAATGCTTCCTTGGTTATGGGAGAAACAAACGTGTCATAGGGAGGAGCAGTTGAGGAATCATATGTCTGGTCAGGGTGTATATCCATTATCAGTCTTTGTATAAGACACACTGCAGGACATTTTTACAAACATTTGATCCACATCGAAACGTTCTACCACTGTCAATGTTAGGGCAGAAGTCTTGTGAAAATGATCCACACTGTAGATGGAAAGTGAGGAAAGTCGTCCACTGGCAGTTGATTTTTTTAAGGTTGTATTCCACAAAGAAAAGCCGTCGTGTTCAGTGTCTTGGTCAGGACACCTGGTAACATGATCTCACAGGTCAGAAAGAGGCCACACCAAAAAGTTCTGGCTCTGAGAGTTATTGTTTTTCCTGATGGCAATAGGAGGGTATTGTCTTGATGTCCAATTAAATCTCAATCAATAGGATCCTGATGGTGCACCTTGGTTTATCTTTTTAGGCATCGGATTTAGAAGCTACATGATCCTGGACGCTTCTGCACCAAGATGTGTGCCATGGCTCTCC
Organism: Selene dorsalis; assembly: GCA_900303245.1. Classification (NCBI taxonomy): domain Eukaryota; kingdom Metazoa; phylum Chordata; class Actinopteri; order Carangiformes; family Carangidae; genus Selene; species Selene dorsalis. Next base: position 16,388 of record OMNW01031552.1, read on the forward strand.
ATATATCTGGAGACTTAAGGTCATCATACACGGGGCATGTTTTTGGTGTGGCCAAAAAAGTAGAAATCCAAATCTCTCAGTTCAATGAAACATGCTTTCTGCTACTTTGTTGAGTACTCTGTTTATGTATGGTGCAGATACACAATTATGTGGAAGGGTAACGGTGATCTGAGAAATACTATTACCTGGAGGGTAGCTAATAATAGGAAGAGGGGGAAAACACCATACTTCACGGCCTAAACTTTCCTTTTTCTTGAATAACAAACCTTTTTAAAGATACTATTATACTGTACAGTTTGGGTAAAGGTGCAGCACAGTTTTCGAATGACAGCGTGTGCTGGACTGGTGTATAACTTTGTACATGTATGTGAAGTACAGACTGAGAAAGAGAGACTACATGTTTTAATATCTCACACTGCCAGGATATGTACGAGCGTCCAGATCCATTAGTGATTGCCTCTGGACGTCTTAACGCTCTGACTTAACTTTGTAGCGCAGGACCAGGTAAGTTGCCAGTCTGAGGACCAGGAAGAAAACTCCCAACACCATGAAGTCCACATAGAGCTTTGCATCCTCCACATCCAGCAGCTGCAGGACCTCTTCGGGCTTTTGGAACTTACACACCAAGCCTGGACACTCCAGCTCTGACCGATTCATCCCATAGATAGAAAGTATCACCCCTTCAAAGCCGTACCTGACGGTGGACAGTTTCAACAAAACCTCATTAACCAAGACATGTTTATAAAGAAACAGTGGAGATCAGGAAAAGATTAGTCACAAAGAGTATTGGCCAAAAGCTCAAAAACAATAGCTAAACCTTTTGATACATGAACTGCATAAAATAGCTGAAAATAGTTGACAATACCTGACGTAGGAGACGTAAGAGCTCCACTGTAGGTATTTGGGAATGGTGTCAAAATTGACAAAGAAGCCAGAGAAGAGGAGCACAGGTATAGCTGTAACTGGACCCACAAAAGTTGCCACCTGTGAAGAAGATAAGCAGCACTCATTAAAAAGACTGGCTCAGGGAAACATCTTGTAAGCAGATATTTAAGATGCAGGGGCACTGACTGACCTGCAGAGAGGTTGATGCAGCTCCTATGAGCAAACCCAGTGACTGGGCCACCAGGGCTGTGGATGTGGACAAGGCCATGAAGAGTAGATAACGACCTGCCTCTGGTGGCTGTTCAGTCATCCAGTACACTATACTACAGTACATGATTGGACAAATCACCTGCGGAGGAAATTTTCAGAGTCATTAGTTTTGATTATAGTTGATACGTGTCCAAACGATTGAGGATCAAATCACTGAAACATTACCTGGAATGGTATGTCAGCCATGGTTTTGGCCAAATAATAGGCCTTCAGGCTGTACCAGTAGTTTAGATGTTCCCTAACAAACACAGACATCTCCAGAGGAACTGTGAAATGACAGCAGCATTAAACATTTTCCACTTCAGAAAAATAACTGAATGTAATTGTTGGTAATGACTTAGAAGAACTTACAGGTTAGGACAGTTGGCATCAGGGCAGCAAACATAAGGAACAACATGGAGAAAAAGAGGAAACCAGTGTTGTTGAAGACCTTGCTGGCATCATTTCCAATCTTAAGATAAAGCAAGCCAATCAGCACTCCGATACACAGATGGGACATCACCCTGAGGTGGGTAAGCACCTAGAAAAACACACAGAGACCATCAATATTAAAAACCTTCAACTCAAAACAAGAATCAGTTTAACCATAGCAGGAATAATTTCCGTAATAAATATTTTACCATGTCCCTGCATATTGTGACGAAGGTTCTTTTGAAGAGGATGCAGAACTGTGTGAATGTACTGGTGGCAAAGCTGTGTTTCTCAAGCGTTCCTGTGTCCTGTGAAAGAAAAACAGTGAAACCAAAGAGTCAGTGATGTAGTGCACACACAGTTAAAGTAACTATGCGTCTAATGGTGGATTTTTAAGCTGAGAAGTTAATGCTGAACATAGAACAAGTGAAGATAAACATGGAAACACTAAATGTAAGAGCAGAAAATATCATCATCTCTATTTTTAGTTTGGTTACCAGTTGATGCATCACACAGAAAAGTCTAAAAGAAGTTAGAAAGGGCAACTGACAAAATCAATAAAATGATCAAATGTTTTTTTTGTGTTTTTTTGAAGGCCAAAGCTGCTCCCCGCATAGTGCAGAGGTAATGGTGTAACAGAGTGCTCTTGGTGGTTTACATTTACAGTGTTTAGCATTTAGCTGATGCTCTTATCAAAAGTAACTTATGAGGTGAGAGGAAGCTCAAAGAGGCAGAGCAGACAGATCGATGGAGCGGACGAGCAGCATGGGCCTAAAATTTGGAAAAATGTGGACAGGAGCAATTTTGTTTCAATGTAACTGATTACTGGGCATGGATTTTTTTATTGGCTGCAATAACTTAATTTTTGAGGTTCAAATAATTAATAATTACAGGTAAAATAAATGCAGCCAACACAACAAGATATTAACAGCAATCAACAGAGATTTGGTGTCGGTATCAAAAAGGTCTTGATTTAATGAAAAGAGGACAATGTAAATTATTTACCAGTAACCTCCTATATCACACTTCAACCCTCAGTCTTTTATCACACAACGAAAATAAAACTTTCTGTGTTTTACATTCATATTCACCAGCAAACATATTCCTGAAGCAGTTCAAGTCTGTGCATAGTGCATAGAAACTGAACAATATCTCAGAATCAAAAACCTTTATCCAATCTGCAGAAGTAATGTTGCCCCCCAGATCATACTCTCACATCAGCCTGAGGAAGTCATAAACTGAGGAACGACAGTAGAGCAGCGGAGACTAAATCTCTGAAATTATTCCTCAGAGAGATTTGGCCAAGGGCATGGCATTTTCAAATAGCGACAGTCTAAAGCATACCCTGTTCATCCTTAAGCAAGTCTCTATAACGTAAGGGATTTGGGGATGTGTGGGGAAAAAAAATCTTTTGAGTGGGTCAGGGGCCTGTAAAATTTGATAGATCCCCTGAGACCCACTCCATCAGATTTATACTTCCCTAATCTGGAAGATCTGGATTCAACACCAGGAGAGACCGAAACAGAAGAAACAGAGGGAGTGATAAAAAAATGTTCTCCCATCGGTCCAAACCAGTAGTATATTGTAAATTATAATATTATGTTAATATAGTATAACTGTTAAGAGAATTTATCTATAATGTTGATAAAGGGGAGGAATTTAAGCCCTCTAGGATAACATGCTATAGAGTTTCAAGACCAATCCATAACGAGTCCTGCCTATTCATGAACGAGCTTGTCATCATTTGAACTGGGCAGATATAAACCTCCCAGTTCCTAAGGTTTAATACATTTAGAGAAACTAACTCTTGAATCTAAACTTTTGTTCATTATTCTAAATGTAATGCAGACTCATTACAACGATACTCCCAAAGATCAGCAAGGAGAATAATTGGTCTCAAACAACACATAAATAAGATTATTTGTTAATTTTCTCTGCCACCAAATGTGGCTTCTTTTCAGGAGCGGGTTGTGGTGACAACGGGTTTAAGCCATCTTTGCTTTAAGGTCAAGAGGTTAAAACACGTCCTCTGAACATTGCTACTGCAATGAGTCACTATGGGAAAGGGACAAAAGCTGAGGCTGATTAGCATGCTAATGTCTGTAGAAGAAAAGACATGATAAATATAATGCTGGCATTATTTTCCACCACTGGAGACAACTTATGATGATTAAAGGAATAAAGTTTGATAATGAACTCGCAACACTTCCTTGGGTAAGTTAACAGCTGTTAATGCTAATGTACATGATAGAAAAATAGAAAAACTTACACAACAAATAACTGCTGAAATGAGAGGAACATTTATCATTCCTGTCACACTTTACATTCCTGTGTCTTTAATGTAAATAAGTAGTTATGAACAGGTTAATCCCTCAGAAACCAATAATGAGAACTGATAAAAAAGTATTTTCTGTATTCTGTGGTCGTCTGGCTTTGAGCTCTGTAAATATAAGGAGTAATTCTTTGGCACTATCATAGAGTATGTATTACTTACACTGTGACACTGTGATGGACAGGAAGAGTCACTTTTGGAGTTTTTCTTGCCCTCTTCAGAGCACAGTCCACCTTGGACAGCCTCAAACAGCACTGGGTTCAGGTCCCCATACTCTCCCGATGCCACCTCAATGACTGGAAACAGAAAGGACTATTGTGAGGCCAAACACACTGAGAAACACACACATACAGACACATTCCTGTATGGGCATCATAGTGAGCTCCAGTTAAGTGTGCAGATGAAGTGAGGACCACCCTTTCTGCTACACTTAGAGAGAAGTACTTGCAACTTTCCCCCACTAGATGACCCGAAGATTCAATGTCCCACCTCAGATTCTTTAAGAAACAAAGTGAAACAATCAGCAATAAAACACACTAGTGAAGAGAGGACTTTTTCCGAACCGGAAGTGGGACGAGGACCAGAGCCAGGACCATGGGGCCGGGACCTTGCCGGAACCGGAGCCAGGACCACCCGAACCGGAGCCGGTACCGGTAGCGGTACTAGGACCAGAACCAGGACCACCCGAACCGGAACCGGTACCAGGACCACCAGAACCGGTACCAGGACCTAGAACCGGGAGAAGGACCGGAACCGGAACCAGAACCGGTACCGGTACCAGGACCACCCGAACCGGAACCGCTACCAGAACCGGACCCGGGAGCAGAACCGGAACCAGGACCAGAACCGGGATCGGAACCGGGACCGGGACCGGGATCGGAACTGGGACCGGGACCGGGACCCGAACCAGGATCGGGACCGGGAGAGGAACAGGTACCGGGATCGGA
>OMNW01031553.1:0-22195 GCA_900303245.1 Selene dorsalis
TCCTCACAATGATAGGAGTACACACACACACACACACACACACACACACACACACACACACACACACACACACACACACACACACACACACACACACACACACACACACTTCTGCGCTTCCATTGAGAAAAATCCTGGCAGTGTTTATTCTGCTCTGACCTGACGTGCCCGAGCTGAATGCCCGCCCTCCACAGCTCAACTGAAGATCAAAGAGACTATAAACTAAAACCGATGATGGATTTGTGCGTATTCACGCACCGTGGGAGGGGGGCTATTCTAAAGGACTAGATTAGCCCCACACATGCAAGCCTATAGTTTAGGAGGGATTCATATTGAGTTGTTGTTTGTGTTCAGTTCTCCAAAATAACAACAGACACACTGAGTTTTAAGGGACTGTAAGAACTTTTAACATTGAATGACAAAGTGCATCTGGTCTCTATGATTAGGCTACATTAAGAGATGATGGGACAACAGTTGCTTTGTCAATGGTTTTGGATTACGGCCATGCCTTTATTGTCTTTTCAGTGGTAACACATTTACCACATGTCTATTAAATCTAAGCTTTTCCTGCATTGATTTCCTCCTGACATTAACTCTGCAAGGCTCTTGGTGTTAACCTAAAACTTTCATCTCTATTGGCAGATTACCAACTTTTTTTTTTTTTTTTTTTTATTTATTTTTTTACCACAACTAGCATCCATCAGTTTGTTTTGGTTAGTTTTTGCTGACCTTCTATCTCTTCACCTCAAACTAATCCCACATACATAGTGCCATTTAGTGTGACTTCTCGTTTCGTCAGTTTAAGAAGACATACAGACAGAAGATACAGATGCCGATAAAACTTGAGTGTTAGCCACTCAAAATAATTCTAGGTAACAGGTTCAGCTTGTTAAAATACTAGTTGGCTGTTTACAGACAAAACTACAGCAGAAAAAATATATGAAATGAAACAAGGTGCTTTTATCACAACTCTCGTTTGAACCTTTTTCACTAAAAAGTATGCAGTAGGTGACTTTAAATAACTGAAAAATATTACAAATCCAAAGTCAGACTTAACATACCTGTTAATGCCTGAATATCACTTACTACACACCATTTTTGATTCTCTGAGGGCAAGTCAGTTAATGCACCCAGCCCTGTAATCATGTTTCACTCATGTAGCGACACAACCTCTGCAGGTAAGAGCAAAGAATGGAACAACAACAAAGGAGCCACATAAAGCTCACATGGGCACAGGTCCAACAAGCTTAGGAGTTACAGCAATTTATTGTTCTGAGTTACTGTGCCGGAAACAGTAGTAGAGGATTTATTGTAAGTAAACAGGAGGTGTGTGTGTGTGTGTGTGTGTGTGTGTGTGTGTGTGTGTGTGTGTGTTTGTATATATAAACACAAGGAGAGAGTTTGAAAGAAGGATGAAGCTTTTCAGGATAACACATCATTTCGTTTCTGCTTAACAGCACCACCTTGTGGTCTCCAGAGGTTACCTACTGATGAAGATTTGAATGGAGATATCTACAGTAAACGATGTGTCTGGGTTTATCCACGACTTTTAACACGTTAATTTTCTCTCCATTTCATTTATTAACTCAAAAAGATCATTTATTTAGGATTGTATCATGTCATTCAAGCAGTCAGTGACTGAGCACTGACAGAATTGCCTTACAGCTGTGTATCTTAATGCTTCTTTGACTAATAACTATACACGCATGGATATATTTTTGTTTTACTGCAAGATTGGAGAGCAGGATAATAATTTATGTCACAGGCGCAGATTCGCCACAGGGACCACACATGTGACATACAGGATACACACGCTTAACTTCCTCTTTGATTTTGCTTGATTGCTTTGATTATTTTGAGCTCACAGTAAAAACATGTGCACATTTATAAACCTGTCTGGTCCTCGTTTACACCAAGGTTCTGTCGATAACATAGCCACTAGATGTCGCACCAGTCAAAACAATACTACTTCCGGTACACTGAACCCGCAGACGTTAGCCCGTACATGCTAGCATTTCTACGTCTGACGTAAGCATGGCAACTGTAACTAATGAGAACAGACATTGTGAAATAGCATCATAAAGCCTTCATGTCACTCACTCATTGAGAAGGAGACAAGCAGGTTCCGAGTCCGATCTGGATCCTGTTCGCGGCTGGTACGGTCCTCCATCTCGGCAAAGCCAGCGCGGCATTAGCGACTGCGACGGTGCGAAAAAGGGAGGCAACCAAAGCCTGGAGATTTTTACATGTTGCCGCCGGTCCAGTTGGATAGACACTCCCCAGGGCCACGCCCCCGAAGGTCGGTCGGAGGTGTGGCCAATTTAGCATTCATTTTATATGTCTTGGCGGTGGCCTAAAGCGCCATCTCAGGGCTCTCAAGTCTCAAGCATTTAGCATGGGGCCGGGACCTTGCCGGAACCGGGGCCAGGACCACCCGAACCGGAACCGGTACCGGTACCAGGACCACCAGAACCGTTACCAGGACCTTGAACCAGGAGAAGGACCGGAACCCGAACCCGAACCGGAACCGGGACCGGGACCAGAACCGGGACCGGGACCAGAAGCGGGATCGGGATCGGGACCAGAACCGGGATCGGGACAGGGACCGGGAGAGGAACAGGTACCGGGATCAGATCTGTTCCAGCGCTTCCGACAACATCTCCTGTATTTGACTTTACATAGCTATGAACTGTGGGTAATTTCCTGAAGCAGGGTCCCTGACAGTGAAGGGACATAAACTGACTTCAGGATGTGACAATGGGACACTCACACACTTCACGCACTCACACACTTCACGTGAACGAGCATTTAATTGAAATCTTTATTGAGCGTGAGACACACGCATTTCAATAAGTTCGCACTCTCACACTCCACACATGACATTTCTCACGCTGAGAAGTGATAAAACACACACACACACACACACACACACACACATACAAACTCTCACTCCAAGCTAAGTTCAAAACTTGAGAGTCCTGCCATCTACTGGCTGTGATGGTCACTTACAAACCACTGATGCATGTATTCTTAGGTTTATTGCATATAAGATGTTTGATCGCATTTTAACACTTCTATCACATCTGCCCTGATGCCTTTGCACTGGCATGGTTTCACTGAGGCAGCTGGATTTGTATGTGTGCAGATGGGGGATGTTGTGCTGTAGAGTAGACAGACATTGAATAAAGACACCTCTTTTTAAGGTATTACATTTTTTATATTGTTGAGATGATAAACTTCATGTTGGAGAGACTATGACTACAGAAGCTCCTGACATGATTTCCACTGCAGTTGTGTAGGTGCATTTATCTTACATCTTCTTACGCACCATGTATGGAAGTTTTCGGTGTCTGCTTCATGAAGTGATTTTAAAATGAACTATTCCTCCATTTAAACACGCAGACACTTTTATACACACACCCTGACATTCTTTGGAAACTTCATCAATCATCATTATAATTGAAGTGTAGTTCTGTGTATTTAACACAAGGGATGTAATCAACTGGCTACGGTGACTGTGACGCCAGTAAAAGTGATTTGTATCTTCCCTCATCATCCTCAAGTGTGTGTTTGTGTTTGAGCATGTTAACAACACACGGTGCTGCAGCCGCTCTTTGGCTTCGACCTCCACACAGACCTCCTCTGTTCCTGCACACGGGAGCTCTTAAGACTCGATTCATCAGCTCATACAAAGAGGTGTTTAGCTCTGCTCAGACGCCTTCTGCGACCGAACTCTATTATCTTTACTGCAGCCTGTGTCTGCAACGTTAACAACTTCCTCATCCAGGCTGCAGACATGTTGTTACAGCCGGCGACGAAAAAAAAGGAAACAAGGACTCCTTTGAATGAATGAGTGTGACAACTCACTGCTTGTTTCACCTCAGAAGAAAGAACAGAGCAACACAGAAGAAGAGACGTTACCACTCTGACTTTATTCTTCTTATAATAAATGTTGTTGAAACATTTACATGTCTACAAGAAGGGAATTTTACATCATATACAAACAGCACCACATGCTTGCCCCTTTTTCCCTTTGCCTTGCTGTGTGTGTTTTACAGATTTAAAAAAATGACATGTACACTACATGACAGAACAAGCACTCGTCTCCTAACTGTACACATAGGTGTGGGTCGAGTGTTTTTATTTTGGCTCAGTCAAAATCGGCGACTCCAGAGGCTCCCACACAGATCCTGGAGAGGTCTTAGACGGACAAGAGGAATTCTGACTGGGTCCATCGCTGGTGTTTCCAACCTTGAAAAACAACAGAAACATATGTAGGATTGAAATTGATTGACTGGAAATAACTCAAGATAGAACTTGTTTCTTTTGGGGATTGGCAACAGGCGTCCATACATGTAGAGACTTGAATATGTAGTTGATTTTACTGACAGTTCTGGCTTTTTTTGATCAAATACAATTTCCATATCAATATTTTTTAATACTTTTTAATCTACCCCTTGCTAATCTTCTGTATCTGCTGTCTTTCCTTTTCTTACATAGTTTTTCCATCACTCACCTGTGCCTGAGTTTCGTCTCAGTTTTGGAACCAGCTGATGACGTAGGTGCAGATGCCGTGGAAGCTCTTCCAGCAGTACTCGGAGGCCATGCGGGAGGCTTTGGTTTCAGGCTGCTCTGTGGGACGAGTAGTGGTCTTCCCAGGCTTGGGGGTAGTCTTCTTGGTCTGGGGGCCCTTGCCTGGCTGGGGCTTGACGGGCTGCTGGGGCTGGGGCTTGACAGGTTTAGGAGTATTGGCAGGCTTGGTCTGGGCTGGCACCACGGGTTTGCGGGGCTCTGGCACAGGTCTAGAGGGCCTGGGGGTGGTGGTCTTGGGCCAGGAAGCCAGGAAGGTAATCTGGGCCTCATCGGGGTATTTCTTGCACATCGGTGGTCGGTAGATCTTGGGTCCCTGGCAGGCGTGACTCAGCTTCCTCAACTCCCACATCATCTGGGTGAAGAAGTGACGAGGGTTGAGGTTGTAGGCGCGGCAGAGGTTGGGTTTTCCCTGGAAGTCACAGTAGTAGGAACGTCCCGGTGTCTGGCCCTGGCTGGGACCTTTGCAGGAGACACGCAGGCGAGTATAGTCCCCGGCTCCGGACACCACCATGGTGCAAGAATCCTTGGTCTTGGTGGTGAATTTGATGGGCTCGTCCCAGATGCTTCGTTGCTGCTGCTGCTGCTGCTGCTGTTGCTGCTGCTGCTGCTGCTGCTGCTGCTTGTTGTCATTGCTGTTGTTGTTGGTTTGAGCAGTCGATAGACAAACAGTCGCTGCCAAAACCAGCAGCAACACTCTCACTCTGGCCCTCATGGTGTTGTGTCAGTGATGGATGGGCGTAGGTATGGGATGATGTGTCCGCACAGAAGGATAAGGTTTGGAAGGGTGGAAGGCATTGGAGTTGGACTATATAAGGCTGAGGCTCACAAAGGAGGTATTATTCAGGTGAACTGAGGGACTCAAAGCTGCCTCCAGGACTGACCCCTCCCTCACACGTGCACACACATACACACACACAAATCATCCACATTTGGCTTGTGTGGTGTGCTCAAAACTAAAAAAAAAAAAAATTATGGATGGTATGGATGGATGAATGGTTAGAAGTCGTGACGGAGGGGGGGAACATAAACTGAGGAAGGAAGAGGGAAGAGGGTCAGTGGATATGTGGGAGCTGAGGGGTGAGGGAGAGCAACGAGACTGAAGGAGGGTTCACATATGAAGCCAAATGTTGTGAAAAAGAGCGGTAAAACATTATATAATCTCACATAAGAGGCTCTTTGACTATTGATGAGGGGGGAGAGGAGGGGGAGGGGACTGAGGGTCCAGAGCCGAATTTGCGGCCCAAAGTTGTTTGCTAAAGAGTTAAGAGTTGATCTGTGACCCTGTCAAAGTAAAAAGCTCATCATGTTCCTTTAAAGATGCAGAGTTTGACTTTTGTCTCCGCCTTAACTTTTGTTTAAACCATAAGAACGTTTTGATTTCACAGATCTTCCAAAAGTGCCACATTTTGTCACACTGATGACACTTTGTGCACTAAAACACTTCGTGGACTGAATACCTTCCTGTATATATAAAGTAGAGATGTGTTGTCATATGATATTGATTTCAAAAGTCTTCATCCGTTACATGTTTTCTTTTGTTTTAAATCATGCAGCATTTTTTTTTCTTTGCAGATCTGGGACTACGATCAGGACAGAGTGTTGTTACATCACCTTCGAGGGTCTTTTAAAGATAGTTTGGCAGTTACCTTCACAAGAAACAGATGCTTCCAGTGCACGAGAGGAATAAACAGTGGGGTCAAGGTTATGGAGGCCACTTACAACAACATGGAAATCAGCACTGATGCATGAAATTACTGAGTCAGTTCAGTGAATCTTTGTCTATTCTTGATTTACGCTGCGTTAAACTTCTTTTGCATTATCCTGCACACACTGTATGTGGCTTTGTGTTCAAAGCAGCCTGCTTTAAAGCTGTTAGGAATATCTACACATTTTTGGAAATATGCCTGTTTGTTTTCCTGCTGCAAGTTTGATGAGAGGATTGATTTGATTCTGTCTTCAGTCTATCTGAAGCCTAGCTTACCACAAACAGCCTGCTGCTGTGTACAAAGTCACACTACGTTCACAAAAGCACAAATGCCCTCAGTGCATTCAGGAAGTTTTATGTTTTTTTTATAGCCATCAACCTGGTGGGGAAAAGAGAAAGCCCCCCTCCCCAAGAGACAGAGTAAACATGTGAAGTGAGCGTGTGTGTGTGTGTATGTTGCCGGGAACAGATGTGAAGTTAAACTAAGAAAGTGTGGTCGTCTGCCGATAGGTTGCAACCGTGTCACACCACCGCTGAACCCCCCACCACAACCACTCCCTGCAAACCTGTCCAACCCCCCCAAAACACACCTAAATCTTTTCAGCTGTGTGTGTGCATGTATTCAGCCCTGCATATGTTACATGAATGTTCTCAGATGTACTGTGTGTTTTGGCACATGTGCTTCTTTTTCATCCAGACCTAAGACTCAGAGCTGATGTAAACCTTCAGTGGTAGGTGGTTTATGACCCTCCTGAACTTTCTTGGGTTGGTGGTGGTGGTGGAGTGTATATTCTTGCTCTGCCATGTAAGACAACAGTAGTTCATGATTCCTGTGTTTATGGAGGACAAACAGAGCAGACACTCAGTGGACGGAAGTTTTTATTCACAGATTTGCGCCCTAACCACAAACCCCAGTTGAATTTTAGTCTGTGTGTGTGTATGTGTGTGTTCCTCCATTTGATTAAGAGATACAGAGGCTTCTGGAAGTTTTAATTCTCAAACCACAGGATTGCGAGGAAGAAAAAAAACAAAAAAAAAACGTAACCTCAAGTAACACAAGCAGCTAGGCCCTTACTAATGGTCTGGCAAGAAGTGCCTAAGACACAATATTTTGTTTGTTAGCTGTCTTAAAACCTTGTTAGGGAAACATGTTTGTAGCTTATGTGTGTGTGTTGAATGGCTTGACACACTTTGTCTCATGCAGTGGTGTGAACCAGGATACACTCTGGACTGATCTCTTCATGTCTCAAAAGATCTGAGGAATGATTTGATATCTTGTGAAATACCCTCTTTTGCATTCTTGCCAAGAGTTGACTGAGAAGATCAACAGCACCTTCATGAGTGCGTGAAGCTACACAGGTTTGTAGCTGAGAGTAGCACAAAGACTGCACACAGACTTTGGAGGTAACTAAATTGCACCAATCTACACTTTCCATCTTGTTTCTTTATTACACATAAACAAAAACTGTTAAACCACCAACTCACGCTTTAGCCATACTAATGCACAGCTCTGTGGACGGCAAAATTGGACAGTTACCTTCATGGTGCTCAGAGGATGACTCCTGTTGACTTTAGTCACCTCCTTCCCTTTTTACTTTATGCTAAGCTTAAGCTAAGCTAACGAGCTGCTGTTATTAAACATACAGATGTGAGAGCAGCATCTTCTAATCAAACTCTTGGCAACAAAGCAGAGAAGTGTGTTCTCAAAATGTAAAACTATTCCTTGAACATTGACCTGGTCAGTGCAAACCTGTAGACAAAGTTAATGCAAGCTAATTTACAAATGTTCATCAAGCAAAGAAAAGAAGAAAAAAAAAATCAGCTACTCCTACAAAAAAAATCTACAAACATGTTATAAAACAAACTTTAACAAAAATATAAAACTTTCAAAAGTTTTGAAAGTGTAAAAAATGTACACTTGTGTCACCAAGTTAAAACTGATGATGTAAATACAAATTCATCTTCTAGGTGTAAAACTATCTATGCAGGAAAAATATCTGAGAAAGTACAGCATGAAACACTAGAAGGACTGCTGTGCTGCTGCTGCTGCTGACTGGATACTGGGGTGTATGAGATAAATTACAGTTGGCTGGCATCAGAGGTCTTTGTCAAATGGCTCAAAGGGTTAATGGGGAGGTTCTTCCTTCTCTTCCCTTTTGTCCTTGGTAGTGTTACAAGATCTGAGTAGGAAAGACAGAAAGTCCAGTGGTCCTAGGAAGAAGAGAGGCCATGTTAGAAATGAACTGCACTTTGTCCTACAGTTGATTTTCTTTTGTACCATTTCAGAAAAGGATAAAAAAATAAAATAAACTGATGACAACTTACCATAAGGAAAAGCTCAGTTCCAGTTCTCTTGTCCGCTGCAGAAAAAGAGAAACTAAAATCAGCTCTGCCCATGTTATGTTGCCTTTTGGTTCAGTGGATGACATTTTTGGTCACAAACTATGATATCATCAGATAACCACTTCATATTACACCATTTACAACACTCGAATTTGACATTTACAAACTCGCTGTTTGTAAATGTAATAAATGTGAATGCTAAAGCTGACTCACTGCAAAAAAAATTTACCTAAGGGTATAAATAGAGTAACCTTTGACCTTTGACTAAATAGCTGCAAGGGATAATGGTGCAGTTCTACTGTTAAAGATACCATGTATCTACATGAAAGGTTTATCTCAGACCACAGCTCTGAATTTATATAGAAGCTGTCAAGTCTTATTGGTCACTTATCATGAGCAACAGTTTTCTTCATCAACGACACAGGACAGGGTTTTCTTGCACTTTCAGTTCACTCTGTTGTCTATCATGTTTTTTCTGTTTCATAATTTACTGAAAATCTGGGATTCTAGATTATTGGAAGTTTGAGGAATAGTTGAGGTGATCCATCCAATGAAACACGACAAATGTTGAAAAATGGCGAAAGCTTCACAGACAGAGAGTCTGATGGATATGAGGATGATGATAAGTGATTTGTCCCTGATGAGTCCAGCTGCCTGTTATAAGAAATAACAGTGATGGATGAAGGTGGAAGAGGATGAACAGACGAAACATCAGAAGAAAGATGGTGAAACATCACTGACGGTCTCCTGCGTAAAGTCAGACTAGTGATGATTGAATGGCTGGTGGTTGTTAGATGGATACTTCAGTGATATGTAGATGAGTAGATGGTGATACATTGATAAATAATCAATACCTCTTCAACTGGGAGAATGCTCCTGTGGGTCACCAGTCATAGCTTGGAGGAGCGGAGGCCCGAGGGAACCGGGTCAGAGTGTCGTAATAGGGGGAGCTACACCATGTACGTACACACACACACACACACATCCAAACACACGCATACATACACATAGGGAGTCGTTTATAAGTTCAGTGTCGGTGGAAAAATCTCATTCAGCACATTTTGCTCTGTCTGTTGATAAATATCCCTCCACCAATTAATACCTCGGCATGCAAGTCAAGGCTGGTTGGCACAGCTCGTACCTGACCACAGAGAGGTTTCCATGGATACTGCGCACTTGTTCACCATGATTACCTGAATTACCCAAACTGCAACACAAGAGCGAGGGAGGACAGGTGAGAAAGAGAAAGTCGATGACGAGGAAGTGACGTGAGGGAAAACGAAGAAACAAGGATCCATGCAAAGACACACGAGACTGTGCTCGTGATTTCTGATGAAGAGAAGGAGACGAAAGAGGAAATCCGGAGATGACGTATCCCATATCAGAAAAAAAAAAGATTGGGCATGTAAACGAGAAAGAGCATGAACAGCAGACAAACTTCAAAGTGAAACAAGCCACGGGTAAGAGGAGCTGGACAGAAGGGAAATAACGTGACGGAAAAATGTGAAGAGAATGAAGGAAATAACGACAGAGGGAAAGAGAGAAGAGAAGGATTAACGTCAATTTTGTTTTGACCTACAACAGAAAAGACTCAGAGAGATGAGGAGTAAAACTAAAGAATGATCAGCCTCAGTCCTAAATGTGTAAACGTGTGTCATCTGAACTCACTCCTCAAAGACGTCCTCTGTGTCCATCCTTCTGTAATACTTGGCCAGTTTGATGGAGAAGACGATACTGGGAATCAGGAGGATGCAGCAGCCTCCCAGACCAAACCAGAATGTGTTCTGAAAAACACATTAACACAGTTATCAACATGTTCTTTCAAACAGACACTCTGATTATTACCTCAAGCAAATATGGTAAATATTTACTCATATTTATGGGATGTGGGGATCTGATACTTTAAACAATAAACTCAATGTGTATTGCACCTTTCATACAAGACATGTAGTGATTCATAGGTACAGTTCAGACTATGAAATGTCATAAAATAGAACAAACAAACATAATTTTCCACAGCTCTGACATACTCAAATTGTCCTAAATCCAAAGAAGAAGAAATGTAGTTTAAGATCGTATCATAAATAAAGCGACAAATCTTTGGCGTCTTTGCTTCAAAAGTAATTATCAATTATGAAAATAGCTTTTAATTGCTTTTCAGTTGACTGACATATTGACATACATATGGTTTACTCTGTGGACTGAAAAAATAATACAGTCAAAGAGTTACAGCAGCAGCAGCAGAATTTTCCTGCTACATGTCACACAAGAAAACACAACACACATGCACATCCACAAGCACTATAAAGCGGGGCAGAACATATAAATACAAACATGTGCAGCGCTGCTGGAGCTGCTGGAGCTGCTGGAGCTGCTGGAGCTGCTGGAGCCCTGATATATGAATTCCTGTTTATATTGCTCACAGTCTGTGGTTTGTTTATGCTCATTAAACTCTCACAAACTCACACGTATAGCAGATAAGTAAATATTAAACTTTTACAATTCCTCAGGGCCGTTGGTAAAAACAGCGAAGAATCTATGTGCATGAGAGTCCCAGCCCTGCCTCAAAACAGACTCTGTGCCATCACAGTGTGTGTGAGTGAGTGTGTGTGTCGGAGGTGTGAGGAGGACATACTGTTCTCATACGTGCGGTCGCAGAAACCCAGAGCTCCCTCACAACGTCAAAGAGCCGTTTATATTTTTAGTTAAAATGCTGACACATATAGGGAACATGTACAGTACATGCAGCGATGAAATGAATCAGTATACCTCAGCTGCCTGGTACACACACACACACACACACACACACACACAGACACACACTGACAGCACTTCTTACCACTGAATCCAATATGAAGCTGCATGCTACGATCTCCATGCTGTCCACGATGTTACTGATGGGTTTACATTGTGCCACCTCTGATGTCAGCTGGAGAAAAGAATACACACATAGTAATGATAAGGTTTATTTGTACAGCTCTTTTCATACACAAGTGGTTGGACAATTATAAAAGAGAATAAGATGAGTCGAAACTATCCAAATCACAAAGAAGGGACAATATTTAACATGTTTTTATATGATGGAATCAACTCAAATAAAAGCTAAATTGTACAGGTATGTTTTCAGCCCCTCTAATATTTGATGGTGGGGTGTTCCCCAGTTTTACGTTGGGAAGTATTTAGAGGCTAATTCAGTAAAAGTCTGGCAGCGGAAATCTGCTTGAAAAAAAAAAAAAAGCACAAAAAAGCTTCTCAGCAGAACATAAAAACCCTGAATGTAAACAACGTATGATTAACATCAGACGTAAAGTCAGAACTGAGCAGTGAACATACGACCTGAAACTGATCCATGACCTTCAAATAAAACTGGGAAAACACTCACAGAGTTTTTAACCCAGTCTGTGTACTGTTTGAAGTATCCCACCAAGCTCTGTGTGTAGGCCTTTGTCTCCTAGAAACCAACAGAGGAACGAAAGTTTAGAAATGTGATCCATTAGTTAAGTAAAGCAACAAATCAAAAGTAGCGACAGTCAAAACAGAAGAGAAATAGAGTTACACAGGAAAGACAAACAACATGCTTCACTGTAAATGAGCTCCAGTGTAAAGAAGGTGAGGTAGATAATGAGAAGATAAAATGACAGATGACATCACATTATTTTAAAGAGGTGATTTAAACAAAGTCATTGATCTTTCGAGGGGCCCTGACGGTAAAAGCATGTCCCCGCTGAGTGTAATAAGAACTGTTTTATGTGTAAGGGTGGATGGGAAGTGTTGCTTTTGTGTTTGAAGTACTGTTAAGCCTGTTGTTGTTGTTTTCGTGCACATGCAACAAGTGCAGTGTTGTGGAAAAGGATTTCCCCTTGATGACAGTAAAAGGCAAAGTCAAAGTCACATCACCTTTAGATTTAAACCGTAAGGACTTAAGGAAGGCCAGAAGAGCCCTGGTCGAGGATCTAAGGATGCACGCTGGCTTGTATGGGGTGACTTATTCTGTGATGTAGTTTAAGGCCAGGCCCCAGTGTTTTTAGAGATGATCAGTAAAATCTTATATAAATTGTAAAGCAGACAGTGAGCCAATGAAGGAGAGCAAGGACTGGGGTGGTCTGTTCAAACCATTAAGAAGATTACTTAAGATGACTTAATTACTACTTAAATGATGCACATTGTGTTATGTAACCAATGCATTAACATATCATTACCACTGGTTATATATATATAATATAGATATGTATTACAAAGCTGACGTAGCAGTTTATCTGTTTAAAAGTCTTGTACCTGCTTCACCACATGGGAGGCATTATGAGTGATGAGGTACTCTGCTGCATCGATGGCACTCAGGATGTTGGTGACCTTGACCTGAGAGAGAAATTAAACAATTTCAGCTGTATGTGTGCATGTGTCTGTTAGGCAGAATCATGTTAAGTTTGCTGTTACTGTTTTGTTAGTGTTTTCTCACCGGCAGGTCGCTGGACGTCCTCTGCAGCTGTTTGACGCTCTGGCTCAGGGTGCTCTGTGAGAGAGGACAAAAACAAACAAACAAACAACACGGACGGTCAAACAAACAAAACAAACTCATGTTCAAATGTCTGAGAGGCCAACTGCAAACACTCTGTCACGTCACGCCACTGCTTGTCACAACACGTACAAACCACGTTGCTACGGCAAACACACACAGGATAAACACCGTCACTGTGCCGTGCACCAACAGTGGCTTACCCGAGCTCTGACATATTTCTGTCACCATTTTATGAAAGAAAAGGAGGAAGAGAAAAGAAGACATTTTTTAATTGAATTCATATGATACGTATTGTACAGAAACTTCTGCTGTTCCTGCTCTAACAGGAGTTTTCCAAACACAAACTGCATGTTTAACTTACTTTGTCAGGAGTAAAAAGGTGTGAGTGGAGGTGAATTTGCTTGTGCAGAGTGCAGTTGTTGGTATTGTGGTGTTTGTGTTTGTGTTTATGGGAGAGGTGATTACCATTGCTTGCTCCATGGGCACCACTTGATCTCTGTGAATCTGTCTGATGCTGCTGGCGTGTCCTTTGAGTGCGTTCTCCAGAGCGCCACGTGGCTGTAAACAAACAAACACAAACATTAAGAGGTCCGGAAACACGACTTTACTGCATTTGCATATAATGTTCCTACAAAATTTAAAGTACAGTGTTCAGGTTCATCAGGTTTGGGTGATGAATATTCACTCTGTGATTTATTATTCTTTCCTTCCTGACACAATCATAGTCCCTCCGTTCATGTCGTGGCACCAAGAGCCGAGACAGCAGTGAGGGATGTGTCTGATTGTCCTCTTACCACTCAAATCAAATCAAA
This sequence comes from Selene dorsalis, assembly GCA_900303245.1. Lineage (NCBI taxonomy): Eukaryota > Metazoa > Chordata > Actinopteri > Carangiformes > Carangidae > Selene > Selene dorsalis. The sequence continues at coordinate 13,970 of OMNW01031553.1, forward strand.
TCAGTGTATACACCTAATCCTTCCGTCTTCTGTGTAGTTCATAACACTCGTGCTGTGACTTGTTGGTGCAGTGATGATGAGACCTACCAGCTGGTCAGCCTGAGCCTCCAGGTCAGTGGAGAAAGACAGGAGATCCACGAGGGTGACTCCCTTATTCACCTAAAACAAGATGAGTCAGGATGAATACGCTGTACATCACTTTCTTCTTTTTTTAATCTAGGCTTCATTTGGGATTAGGTGTTGTTATCTAAGTAGTAGTTTTGTTGGAAGTTTTAAGGTTTACTCATAAAATCTATGATAAACCTGACTGTGCAATACAATCAGCACAATACAATACTTGACTGTGTTGCAATACAAGTGCACACACACACACACACACACACACACAGATTACCTCGGCCAGGTACGCCTCATAGTCGATTTGTCCGATTCCAGAGTTGGCGAAGTTGATGAGGCTGTCTCTGCCAGCCTGCTCCAGCAGTGTGATGCCCTGCAGATCGACCTGCACACTCTCCAGCACTTTGGCCAGATCCTTGTTGTACTGTGGCCAAACACACAAACAAAAACACATATATTACTACTGTACATGTACTTTTAAGGGACATTTTGAGAGACGACAGGCTGTGACGATGGCAGAGACGAAACAGGGACACTGTGGTCCAGAGTCGGCCCCCCTGAACCATCCACTTACCACAGTTCTGTTGAGGAAGGAGTTGATGTTGAACATGGTCTCCAGCTGCAGAGCATGATACAGGCCGTTGTTCTCATAGCACTCCCTGCAAGACAAATGCAGCATGTTAACAATCTGCATGTCCTGTTGGTTATAGAAACCCAAATAAATGTAGAAATCAATTTGAGCCAATCAGTCAATCAGAAAATAAAACATAATTGAGCCTTATGTACAGTATGTGTTGTATCTTACCTGTACATGCCTCCCAAAGTCAAGTCAATGTTCGGATTCTGAAACAGCATCCCAGGAAGGAAGTTCCTCTTCTCTGGATGAACCATGAACGGCGTGTCTATAATCTAAACACACACACACATACACACATACATTTATTCATCAGCACAGAGCTGCAGTGTTGTCTCTTATGTAAGACTGTCCTGCTCAGATAAAACTCTCTCCAAGATATACACAGAGAGGGGCAGAGAGGAGAGTGAAAATAAGACGCCTCAGGAAGGAGGAGAGTTTGTATTCAGTACCTTGAATAGCTGTCGGTTAGCCAGAGGCTCACAAATCAGCTTCTCAACGTTGCCACCAACAACAAACAGGGTGGTCACGATGGCCATCAGCACCCAGGCAAAGATAAAAGAGAAGCCCACCCCTCTGGAAGAGTAAGAGACACAGTGTGGGAGAGTTATTCACACAGAAACATCACTCACCTTATTATCACTGTTTATTAATATCAAATGACATATCAAATGAAATTAGCCTCTAAGAGTTGGTGTAAGCTTTTACTAAACAATTCAAATGTGACATTGATTATTTTGACTGCTGACACTTACTGTCTTTCTCATAAAGTAAAACATTTAACCATCTCTTATCCTTTGGATTTGACAAACATTGTGTCTATACACTAATAATTAATAATGGTATTAAATACTACATATGTGATTATATTATTAAGAGGTAAGAAGGTTTTGTTTGTCGTGGCAAGGAAAACAAGAAGTGGTGTGTCAAATCTAATCTTATCTCATCTAACATGTGTCTGTCACAAGGTAGATTCTCTCTTCATTTAGTTGGATTATTGCACTGTTGCCTTGGTAACCTACGCCATTAGCAGGTTGCCACCGGTATTTGAAAGGCATCCCCTGGTTGTAGGTGTAGCTTGCTTGTCGTAGCCACAGGTGCCACACAGCAGCCCGAGGATGTTGAAGGCCAGGACCAAGACGGCCATGCATAGCACTACGACACAACCGATCCACCTGTGGCGCGGGCACACACACACACACACACACACACATACACACAATTAAGACACTGTATTGAATCATATCAGTTTCCAGGAGGTTCACCCTAACAACAAACTTTTCTCCAAACTAATCTTTCACCTGTCAAAACAGGTGCTTATTTACACATTCACCGGTTACACAGCAACAATATATGGAGTCAAACTCCTGTCCACCTGATGAGTAATACACTAATATCTCATGTCTTTTAGCTCTGTCTTGCCATAAGGGGCCAATCAGACCAAATGATCACAGTTTTTAGGTATCTGCAGATAATTCACTATATGTTCATCACTTGCAGTCCGTCAAGGAAATAGTTAATTTTGTGGAAGCCAATTTCTCGCTGCTATACTGTGACTGATTTCTGTTGCCACAATTTGGTTAAGATGTGTACACATTTAAAAAAAAAAACACATATACAAACCTGTAGAAATCCATCTGGTCCACCTGTGGGTAAAAAGACTCAATGTTCTTCTGTCCTTGGTTGAGGAAAATAGTGAAATTGGCCAGAGAGGCTTCCACTGGGAACATCTTGGAGAAGCCAATGATTTCTGAGCCAGTCTTATCCAGCATGCCTTTTACTCCTATGCACATAAAAATGAAAAGCCAAGTAAAAAGTCAGAAAAGGAAAAGCATTTATGCATTTTTCCCCCCTATATTGGCTAGAAGGGATGTCACGTCAGAGATGACAAGATTGAGAAAACGAGGAGGAGGGGTGTCAGAGACAGTGAAAACAGACTTACGAGGAAGAGCTGTGATGTCATCATCCACAAGTGTGCAGGTGAAGGTGAGAGGGACAGAATATAAAAGTGAAGATACTACAAGCTTGATCTCAACTCACTTGTACAGAAGAGGTGGAAACAGAATGTTTTACCTAAACTAAATACACATATATACTTGAAATATGCACTTTATGTACCTGAGACAATGTTTTTAGTTTGCTCTTTAACCAGTTTTGGTGTGTCATTAAAGGATGAGTAACCCTGCAAGGGGAAAGAAATAAAGAAAAGATGATTAAGAAAAAGATGTTTTTGAACAAACGTATGTTTAGGATGAAGGTGGTGAGTGAACCTGAGGCTCTAATTACACCTGGTATTGACATGTGATCTGTACAGGATATTGATAACTGCTGTCTGTCCACTCTGTGATGTGGGTGGTAGGTACGTCTCAGGCCAAGGATTCACCCAAAGTGTGTGAATTTACCTCAAAGTACAGTAAGTAGTATCTGTAAGACAGTACAAATTCCTCTGTCTCACCAGGAGACAGTGACTGACCTTTTGTACAATGTTGCTTAGATCTGTTTTCAGGACTGTGTTGACGTTGGCCAAGGCTGGACTGACATCTGAGAGCTGGAAGCCAGACAAGACAGCAAGAAGGTGAAAGTGGAGAATGCTGCAAACTAAAATGATTGCATTCGTGTTTAGGTTTTAAATCACAGGTACCTTAGAGAAGTCCGCATTGATTCCCAGCTGGGACAGCGTGGATCGGATGGTGTTGCAGGTGTGAGACACGGCTCCATTTGTGCAGGCGGGGTCAGACAGGGTGTTGGACAGAGAGGCCCGCTCCCCTGACAGACTGGCCTGAAGTTTCCCCGTCCCCTCCTGAAGGACCTCCAAGGAGGAGCTGACGTTCTCCAGGGCCTCTTTGGTCTCCCGCATGGCTGCAAACAACAGAGGAGGGATGGAAACACTATACTTCAGCCAAAATAACCCATAACACTGTGTTGTTTTCCGTTGTTCAGTGACCACATACACCACCAAACTGTCAATATTACAACAATAACACAGATCACACCGACCACAGATCAATAACCCACAGAGGAAAACCCACAGCAAAGGATTGTTTACAGGATGAAATAATGGCTGGTTCAGGATCAGCATCTTTTTCTAACACTTGGAATCCACAAACACAAAGTCGGGAGCAGTGCACCACTGAATCCACATCAGCTCTGATTACCTTTGATGGCATTCTCAACTTTTGCTTTAGATAAAAAAGAAATGTGGGGGGGTAAAAGAGGGGGAAGAAAGTTTAAAAAATGGTGAGGAAATGGATTCAGGATTCTGCAGCAAAAAGCCCACAAGAGAGGGGAAGCTGCATGTACAAGCAATGCCTAATAGGTGAAGCAACAACATACAAAATTCATGATTAAAGTAGATGTAGTTCTGTATAATGAATCAAAATATAATATAACAACATGGGCAAGTGATGATGCCCCAGCCTATACATCATATTCTCCAGGTGTAAACCAATATATTTTTTCAGAAAAAAGAAATAAACAAACAAAATTAACAAGAATTTCAAATGAGTTTGCTATTGTTTCATTTCATATAGGCTTTATTAGGTTTGTTACAACTGTGTGCTTGAGAAGTTTATTATAACATTTTAAACTATTCGTGTTCTTCATAAAGACCAAAGTCATTTTGTTAAATCTGTTTTGAAGTTCTGAAAATTAAGAAATATGACATAAAACTATTCAGAAACAGAAACAGGTTATGAACTTCCATATCAGTGGACGTTTCGGCTGTGTGAGCAGAACAGGAGAGTATGTTCAAAGCTAATGCAAAGTGAGTGGTACCTCCAGCCATGCGCAGGGCAGTGTCCAGTGATGGCACCACCTCTTTCTCCAACTGACTGTGGATCCTCCCACCCAGCAACGGCCCAATGTCTGTCAGGAGAGACAGAGGGATCAGAGCAATTCATGACGACACTGCATTCATAAAACTGCTTTGTAAATACAGTGAGTAGGAGATATCAGACATTAGACAAATTCTGTGTGTAACCACTCTGGGTGTTAAACTTACTGTCGAGGTCTGACAGCACTTTGTTCTTTGCTGTGGTGTACTGGGCTGTCAGGTACTCAATTTGCTGCAATAGAAAAACACACAATAATATTAGTAACAGTACTAATGAGTTTTTTGTTTGGTCCGTGTGTGGGACTTTGCATCTGTGCTTACCTCAGGTGTGTTGTTGGCAAATGTCCTCAGGTCTCTCATGTTGGTGTTGATGAGCCGGCGAGTGCTCTTGATGTGGGTGCTGATATTGTGGTTTGCAGCATATGCAATAAGTACCCCCAAACTGAAACACACACAAACACAGGGGGCATCAGTAAAATGTGACCATGGCCGTTATTCACCAGCAGAGGGCAGCACAACTACACGCAGATGGATTTCCAGCTGTGTGCTTCTCAATAGTCACTCACTGAGGAGCCACCAGTCTCACAGGAGACAAATGATGGGGATTAATGAGAGGGTACATTTGTCAGCAACACCTGGTGGAGCCTGTTTTTTTTTTTATTCTTTGGATAATGAAAGAAGAAGAAAGTTCAATCTAGCTTTCTCTCCATGTCCATCTCTTTTCAGAACAAAGGATGGTGATAGAGTGAACGACAGAAGCGCCATTAGAAAAAATAAGAAAAGGTCTGATCCAGATTCTGGCAGCTCATTTTTACACTTGGAAATATGGTGGCAAGAACTCGACTGTGGTGTTTCAGATACCTGTGCGCTTTCAGTGAAAACCATGAAGCAAAGAGAGTTTTTCAAGACAGGCTGAAAGCCAGAAAGACAAAAACCATTCAGAGAGAGAAACAGAAAACAGACAAAAAAAATCATAATGACAAACACTGACTTGATGATACTGCATCAAAGTGCCTCAGATATCCATATGTGCATTTCTTTTTTATTTTTTTTTGCGTTTGTGTGTGAGAGAGCTTGTGTGTCTGCGATGTGAAAGCATTCATTGAGACAGAGAGGCCACTCACAGTCAGCCAAGTGATATCAGTAACAACTAACTGTCCTGCACAGTTCAGGTCGTATTCCTCTGACCATACACCTGCCTCCTCCACAGAGCAGGGACAATGTGTGCATGTCCCAGGCAGTATGATGGTGTGTGTGTGTGTGTATTCTGTACACATAAACAATACTTTAAAAAGATGTATTCATATATTTATGATCATAGAACATAGAAACATCTAAATATGAAATTATTTCCATTTGATATTTCTACAGTTGTTTATGTTGTAACAGGTAATATAACATTTCTAATAGCAGCTTTTATCCCAATTTCACACTTTCCAACAGCTCAGCAGTTGTCCCAGATAGTAAACAGTGAGAGCAGACTCATATCATCATAACAATTATCATTGGGGTGGTTTTGGTGATGGAAGATGGGAGGAGACTCACATGATGAAGATGGAGGTGGCGATGAGCGTGGCGGTGTAGAAACCTCTCTGACAGTCGGCGTTCTTCCTCTGCCTCTGGTGCATCTCCCCTCCGCAGTTCTCACAGCAGCGGCACACACAGAAACATGTGCCTATGATGGGGGTGAGGACCACGAACACAATACCAATGGTCCCACATATGAGGAATCCAGCCTCGTAGTAGATCCACTGGAGGAGCACAAGATTCATCCAATCACTATTATGATCATTAATTATGACTAATCATTTTGCAAATAGGTGAAAACTGTGATGTGAGCGAAAATTGTAGAGCAAATTGATGAGTGATGAATTTACCTGTAGCAACAGGACGACGTTTTCTGGCTGTAACACCAAAGCACGTGCACACCAGTGTTCAAAAACACACACACACACACAGACACACACACAAACAGTGACACACGAAGACACAACAACAGGAAAACGAAGATAAACACAACAAGGTCAGTGTGACAGCCAAGAGATTACAAGGTGGAGTAATTCCAATTTCAAGAGAGGTGCCTGAATGCAACATCACGAAAAAGGGTAAATTCAAACAAGGATTTAAAAAGTCTCCCTAGTGTGATGTCATGACAAGACCACATTGTGATTCCTCCTGTCACGTGTGTTGTGTGCAGTGATTTATTACTGTGATACCAGGTTTGTCTTTTAAATGGCACACACTAAGCCAACTAAACGTCTCAAATTTTATTTCTATGTTCATTTCATTCTTTACATTTTCAGAAAACCTTATATTTCGCAGCTTTTCAATGACAGACTTCACTTTAAGAATCAATAATAGGTTCATTCACCAGTGTTAGATGGGCACAATATGATGACATCATGCTACAACTTCATCTTAATCATCACTTAAAAAAACGTACCTTTCTCCAATTCTCTATTTTGATTCCACCCATGTTTTGCTGAATGACTCTAACAATTAGATCTGGAAACAAGAATAAAGACACAAATGTATACCAGTTAGTATACCAGTACACAAACATTTCAGTTTGCAGACACTTTGCTGAAAAATAATATTTCATTATGCAACAGTGTTTTACAGCTGAACGTAGGCGTGACAGACAGTCAGACTGACTTCCGGTTGACATCTGACAGGCAATAAAAAAATCCATTTATGTATTCACGACGAGACAACACAGATTATGTGAATGAATCATTTTTAATTTCTGGCGACTATATTTCCTCATATATGGAACAGCTGTGTGTTTTGGTGTAGTATTGCCAGCGAGTGCTGCAGCTCAGTCCAGCTGTCCGTGTGTTTATATAGGTCATCCAGCACTAAGCCTACCTGGACAGTGACTCACCCCGACTGTTAGTCAGCAGGTGAACACCTATTCCTACTCACACACACAGGAATACATGCATGCATGCACACAAATATAAACTCATACACGCAGCGGAGTAGCGCTGCACGATATGAAGATGTTATTATTTAAGCTGACACTGTAATTTTATTTGGAATTATCAATTTTTTGATTACATTTCCTCTGAAAAAACAATGTGATTGTGATTTTTGGTTTGGTCTCAAAGCAAACAAACATGTTCGTTCACATCTGGAGAATATAATTTGTAGATGGGAGCATCTCTGTAGCACCACAGCAATTACAAGGCACAACAATGTGACACATAACTTTGTCAGTGCATCTCCTGTGATTTGGACATTACACTTGGCCATATTATTCAAATTCATTCTGCAGCCCTACTTGGTATCTGTATGAAAAATCTGAAACTTGTACAGTAAATAAAAAAACAATTTTGTGTCCACACACATTTACACTAATAAAAAGTCCTATCAACACTGAGCACTGGATCCATGAAGCTTCACAGTCAAGACAGTTGTGTTTGTTCTTGTTCGAGACGTTACTGTGACAAAAAACAAAACAAAAAAGACACTGTTTACATTTTTGTTTTTGTTCTTAGGGAGTGTACCAGTGTCACATAGTAAGTCTTTTTCAGGTTGGTAGAGTGGCTGCCACTGCACATGACAGGCAGATGGAGGCCAGTTTAGCATGTAAATGCTGACACAGCTGTCACACACACACACACACACACTGGAGGAAAAG
>OMNW01031554.1:0-20442 GCA_900303245.1 Selene dorsalis
GCTCTGCAGAGGGGAGATTGACACAGCATTTTCAGCTAGAGGTGTATGAGTACACACAGGAGAACACGCACAGACAGGATTATAGTCAGCGAAGGAGGCAGCGGAGGACAATAAAGGATTAAAAGAGAGAAACAACAGGAATAAAAATAATGAATTAATGATGAAGAAGAAACTAGAAGAGGAAACTAAAAGGGGAAAGGATCACAAACCACAGAAGTCTAAGGATGTGGGACTTTTGCCCTGGACAGTGACAGAGGGACTCTGAGAAGTGAAGTGGAGCCCCACAAGGAATTCAAAACTCAACCAAGTGACCAACTAACTTGAAGGGTGAGTATATCACTTGTCATCAATCATATTAAAATTGTAAAGTATTTCAGTCTTGACAGATTCACACAGTAATAGTTTGAGGGATTAAGTTTTTAATTAGTTGAATAAACTCATTTTTACAACTTTGTGCTTCAGTTGACAGACATTAAGAGCTGCTCTAGTTGTGCTCACAGGCACAGGAGCTCTCACAGATATCATAAGAAAATAAGCACTGCGTCAGACAGACTAAAGCTCGGGCATCATGGAAACTGCTGTGTCGTGTGTGATCAAGTGAACAGTCACACTACTCCTTCATACACTCTAAATCTCTGGGGCACTAATGATGCTCAACAAAGGCAACACCTGGAAGCCCATCAGTACATAGCAGCTATAAAATAAACCTTGAGGCAAACGTGTTGTTGCGCACTTGATCTGCTTCTAAGAAATGTGACGTGGTATGTCACATGTAATGAAAGTGCTGCTTCTCCTACGGATTCTTGATCTTTTTCTTTTGTCAGTTACACTTGTGTTTTTGTGACTTGAAATCAAACCATAAAGAGACGTATCTGAAGCCTTCGCTGAGGGAAAGGTTAAGCCTGGGACTCAGGGAAGGCACACAGAGAACAGAAACACAGATTATATAAACCACAAACAAAACTTAATGCTCTCATAGAGGAACTATCATGGAGACTTTAATAGAATAATATTTTCAGTCCATATAAAGGACAGAACAATTACAACGTTATCTACTGCCTCCATTATGTGAGTCTGAACTTCTGAAGTTGTTTTACACTGTGGCCAGAAACGGACAAATAACACAAGGCTAAGCAGATATAGAGCTGTATACAGGTTTGATATTGGCTGATCAGCTGCAGACACAATGGTGGTGACTGCTCTCATTCCCTGTGTCCAGTGAACAAACATTCAGGTCTGCAGATGAGCAGAGACACCAGAGCTTGTGAGGAGGAAAGTTACTGAAGTGTGTAAGTCCAAAATTAGAAAAAGAATTAAAAGAGTTATTGAAAAAAGAAAAGAGATTTTTAGTGAAGTAGAAGTGTCTGTAAGGGTCAGTTTGAGGTGGCATATTGCAGAATGACCTGATCTATGACCAAATCTATCATCTGAACTGACTATGATATTTTGCTGAGATCAAAATTGAACCATATGAGGGAAAGAAAAATCTATAAGCAAACCAAGCCGGAGGTTGTCTGCGATGTGATGACAGTGAACAATTCCCTGCATGTCTGACTGCTGCTCTGTGGGTTGGCTCGTGATGAGCAGAGGTGAAACCAAAGTTTGTATTGATTGGTTTTTATGAGGCTACATGAGAGCACATGAAGGAAGTGAAGTGAACCTGCGCAGTGGAATGATCCAAAAATGAGAAACAAATAAGATCATCAGTCTGCTCTTGATCATTATCTCAGGACGTAAACACACAAAATAAAAGTGAAGTGAGGGGAGTTGAGCAGGTTAATAACATCACACATGTCTCCACTGCATAAGATAAATTCTGTTTTCATATCAGTGGGCTTTTAATAGTCATCTTTAATTTGCTGCCATTATTATTATCTATAAAGTACACCATGTTACTCTATACATAGCAGTTTACCTTTGAGTATATTTGGTCATTTTATGATAAGTCTTTTATAGACACTGGGGTTAATTTCCTGTCTTCAGTGACCAGTCATGAAGAGCATATGACAGAAAGTGAGTCAGACCACTTTGTATAATTGCTCCACTGGACACCATGTCTGCCAGACCTGGGAGGAAAAAGGCTCTGGCATTCACACTGGATGTATAATTTCTTTTTGTGGCTGATGTAATAGTGTGTCTCATCAGGGACGATTACTAAAAGCTTTAGGGGAAGTGGACACTTTTGCATCTTAATCCCAGTCCCCTGTCCTCTCACCCTCCCAACCTGCTGCTGGTCTTTCTCTTTCTCTCTGTTTTGGGATTAACAGTCAGGCGATCTCCAGGAGGGCGCTCATTACAGAACAACCCCACCTTTCTTATTTCAGTGTGAGAGATTACGTATGACTAACTATTAATCTGTGATTTATGGGATTAGGAGGGAGTTAGTGATGCAGAGATACAGTGAAACACTTCCACACTGCAAAGTCTGATGCAAGAGTACACACTTAGGCATGAAAAATATTGCTGCACTCACAGGCTGTGTGTAACTATAAGCATATGCACAGATAGTTGGAGCTATACAGTAGCTGCAGCTAAGAATGATCAGTTAACTCGGTGATTATTTCTCATATCAATAGATTTATTGTTTTCTCCAAAAGCTGTAAGAGAGAGCAGAGGTGACACCTTCAGTGACCCTGCAGAAAGACAGTCCAGAATGAGAAGATATTCATGTTACAATGATGAGAAACAGAACAATTAAATTAACAAATGATACAAAATTATTATGAAAGTGATTTATTTGAAATGTGTCTCATTGTTCAGTTTAGTGAAATCAATAGAAGAAAGTAAAAAACAGACTTCATGTTTGTCTTTCTTTCACCTCATTTAAAATCTGCTTAAAATCTAATATGGATGTTGTGTTGTGTTGTGTTGTGTTGTGTTGTGTTGTGTTGTGTTGTGTTGTGTTGTGTTGTGTTGAGGGTCTTACATCCTTTCAGTTCCCTCTCTCCCTCACCCTCTGACTCATGTTATAAGAGCACTTAATACTGTATACTACCCCCCACTCAAAAACACAAACACACAGACACAAACACACCACACACAGACACACACCACTGTGTCTCTGGTATTCTCTCCACTTCACTCCATCCCCCAAAATGCCACAGAAGATGTGTTCCTATGGAAACTGGCCTCAGTCAAAGTCCCCAGCTTTACCTGGTGACCATTAACTGGTTTGTATTGTGTGTGTGTGTGTGTGTGTGTGTGTGTGTGTGTGTGTCCTCTCTGCTGTCACACGTCAGTCCGTCCCTCTCCTGGCCTCCTGTTCAGTACAGCCGTCAGCATCAGTTTTAAAAAAAGAAAAACCTTTCACATTACTGATGATGGATCATTCACTGGCTGCTTCTTCCTTTTACACTGGAGGAGGAAGAAGTTCCTTCACAGCTGTGTTGTTGGTTGGGAGCCAAGGACACCTGTGTGGTGACACACACAAAACATACAACTATAAACTCTATGTACAGTCTGTACACATACAGACACAGCTGTGTGATTGTGAACATCATTTTCCATATATATGGTTTTATTTTCAGACATAATTCTCTTTTTATTCCTATTGTAAAGGTTAATTGTGGTTTAATTTTCACAGTGATGTGAATGGAAGAGATTGATCAATAACGTTTTGAGACGATATATAATTTATCTATCAAGAATAAATCACATTGTCACAATCATTTCATGAGAAAAGGTAAAAAAAAATATTCCAACTTTATGGGCAACAGTGTCTATTTGGATACTGAAATGACTGTAAACTGCTGGTCTGAAGGTCCTTGACTGAAATAATACAAAATACATAAACTGTGTGCAGAAATGAGTACAACAAACAGCTGCAACCTTCATATCTGCTTTACCTGACAAGGATTAACATTGAGAAATATGTTTTTTTTTTTTTTAGGGTTTTCTTTTCTTTCTCTCTTTGTAAGTCTGGGCTAACAGGTCCATTTAAAATGTCATTTAAGACTCAGAGGAAAGTTGTTAAGGTGCAGTTGTGCAGTGTGGGAGCTGCACAGAAATCTAATTCTGTGGCCTCGTCTGACAGGAACCTCGATATAGAGACAAAGTCGTACATGTGTAAGTAGAGTGTATTGTTTACGGTGAATGTGAGTGTGTACCACCAGTACTGAATCTTTTGGTTTATGCTTGATAGTCTGGATGACTAAGAACATGTTTATCTGTACAGCCAGTGTTTATCTACAATCAATGTGTGGTCATGATGCAGATGAAAAACTGACACATTACACTGAGATATAATTTGTATCTCTGCAGAATTGCAGAGAATAAGACGTAAGGCCCACTACAGTGATGCTGTGAAAGATAATCCTTTCACAGCTGTATATATTCTGAAGAGCGGGGTCAGATGAGGTCACAGCTCCTTAAGATATTTCACAGAATCCAATCAGGATTATGTCTAAATCCACATCTTTAGCTTGGTAAAACAACACACAGGATTAGAAACACAGGCAACACAGTATAATGTTTAAAAGTGATGAAACTGCAGAGATAAGGTTTTAGTGACATGGTTTTGCATATATACCCTCCTCTCAGTAACCCTATGCAATGAACTGATCCCTCTTTAGAAGATACAGTGGTTGTGTTGCTTACTGTAAATTGATTTCAATGAGATGATAATAACTGATACATGCCGATTGTGTTCTTGTCCCTGTCTCCTCACAGGTCTTTGCTGTAGTTCAAAAACCACCTCCATGCTGGAGACCTGATCTCTGGGAGCAGGACAGAGCCTGGCCTCCCACCCCTGGCCCCACACCACTGATCCATGGTGCCATGGGATCAAGTAGGTCCAACAGGTGAGGGATCTACATTGATCTGGAATCAGGATCGTGATGAGAAATCTACTCCTGAACTGAAGTATTTATGTCTAAAATTTGCCACAAAGATCATTTGGTATCATTGAAACATATTTTATTTATAAAGGGTGAAACAGCGACAGTTTTGAGAAATTCTTCTGCTTGGAACTTAATATTTGACTCAATGTCTTGATGTCAGATGTCTTATCATGTTTATGGGTCTGAGCTGTATTGGAGTTGTGAGGTGAGCACTCTGTGGTAACCCAGTTTAACCCAAACAAAATAATGAATTGGCGTTGTTGTCCGGTGAAAGTCTTCACATGGCCAGTGAGAATGGAGCTGGTTAATGTGGTGAGCTGGTCGTGGTGAGTCAGGCCCAGCTCAGAGATATTTACAGAAAGCAGATCCTCAGAAAGGCCAAGGCCATCCTACTCTGTCCTGCCCGGCCTGCACGCAGAGCTGCTGCCTTCAGGCCTGCTGTGGACCGAAGGGTGTCTCATTGCAGTCATGACCATCAAACATGTTGTATTCACTTCCTGCCACCTCATTTCTCTTACAGTCTTGAGTGTGTTTAACGTGTTGTCATGGTTTCATTTTGCTGGTTATTTTATGGGCTTTTTTGCTTTTATGGTTTTGTGTGGTTGTCTAAATTTCTCCTTTGTTAGTGAGTTATTTAAAAACACAGTGAAATGTGTTGTTATGACTCAAGAGAGACTGAACACAGCGAGACAAAAAAAGCTCCCATACCAAAACTATACAACACATTGGTTTGTTACCAAAGAGAACAATTAGCACCATCGACTGCTGCGCTCTCTTATCACTGAATGAATGAATGATTAAATGAGAGCGTTAACATTCACTTAGCCTACATATAAGTAACATATACCAATGTCCAGATGAAAATGTCTTGTCTAACTGACACGGCCTTAGATATAATCCAATAATCTGTGATGACAGCAAATCCTTCTCACATAGATAAACTGAACTCACCTTCCCACCTGCTAATCCTCCATGTAAAGGAGAGGGACAGCTTCGTTTGATTCGTACACTCAGGTGACCGGGGGTTTGAGTGGGAGTCAGTCTGAGTGATTGTTTGTGATTTAGAGTCAACACAAAGTATAAAAAACAGCTGCATTGACTTCCTAGTGTCCCCTCACACACTGGAGGTGCCTTTCTCTTATTTGACACCTCCCTCATCCTTTGTACCTCTGATGAGTCAGGTATTATCCTCCCTCCGCTCTGTCTGTGAGATGGTGCATAGTGTCTTTGTGTACTTTAAATGGTACACTGGAAAGTACACAAGGATCAGTAAGATTAATGCCTCCATAAGCTGCCTCCCATTCTTTCTTCCTCTTCCCTGTACAAACTGCAGTTTGACTGATAATTTATTTTCTGCTTTGAATTGTCACAAGTCCTGAAAACAGGATTGAACTCAGACACCTAACAGTGAAACTGAAATTGGAGTTTGGGATAGATTTCTCCCTGTTGGTCTACAAAGCACTAAATGGTCTTTGACCAAAATATATTCTAGATCTATTAAATCCATATGAAGCATCCAGACCGCTCAGATCGTCTGGGACAGGTCTGCTGTGTTTCCAGAACCAGAACCAAACAAAGTGAAGCAGCATTCAGTTATTATGCTCCTCATCTGTGGAACAGTGTGACTGCATGCCTGAGGTCTGCACAAACTGTTGTTTATTTGTTTAAATCAGGGGTGAAAACGTTATTATTTGCTACAGCTTTTAACTAAATTCAATATATCATTTTAATGATTTTAATCATTCTAATTGCTGTTATTGTCTTTCACTGTCTTATGTCTTTCTTTTCCTTTTAAATGTATTTTTCTGTTTTTGTTGATTTTTATGTATTTCTATGCCTCTGTAAAGCACTTTGTATTGCCTGGTGTATTGTGCTATAAAACTAAATTTGCCTTGATTTCTGACCATCCCAGTGAATAAATGAAAACATGCTTGTGTGTGTAGATCCACCATCACCCTGTACACACATAAGCATATTTATTTCTAAACCCAGAAAGTAGTGTTGTTAAATCACATGGATGCTGATCTAGCTCTCTCTGCTGTTGACAGGTACAGCATTGTGTCAGACATTCTACCAGAAGATGAGCGCCAGAAGATCTCAAGCTTAGGACTCCATAACGGCCACAGCAACCCCAACTTCCGACTGCAATCAGACTGTAATATAGACACAGAAGACAGTAGGAGGAGGTCAGGAGCCTCTGCCGTCGTGCCCATCGCGAGGGGACAAGGAGTGATGAACAACTACAACGGAAAGATTCTGACAAGAGGCTCCAGCCAAGTACGGAGCCGCTTTGTGAAGAAAAACGGACAATGTAATGTTATTTTCACCAACTTGGAGGAGAAGAGGCAGCGCTACCTAGCTGACATCTTCACCACCTGTGTGGACATCCGCTGGAGATACCTGCTGCTGATGTTCTGCACCAGCTTCATGGTGTCCTGGCTTTTCTTTGGAATCATCTTTTACACTGTCTCCCTGGCACATGGGGACTTTGAAGAGCAAACTACAGGGAAGACGGATGGGGTGGCAATGGCCGGATTTCATGGACCCACCTCTGGACATGCAGCTGGAGGGCAGCCACAGAGGATGCCCTGCATACTTCATGTTCAGGGATTTCTTGGGGCACTCCTGTTCTCCATGGAGACCCAGACCACTATTGGTTACGGCTGGCGCTGCGTTACCGAGGAGTGCCCTGTTGCTGTGATAACAGTGGTGATCCAGTCTATTGTAGGCTGTATCATTGACTCTTTCATGATTGGCACCATCATGGCCAAGATGGCGCGGCCAAAGAAGAGGAACCAGACCCTCATGTTCTCCAAAAATGCTGTCATCTCCCTACGCGATGGCAAGCTGTGCCTCATGTGGAGGGTGGGCAACCTGCGGAAGAGCCACATTGTGGAAGCTCATGTCCGTGCCCAGCTCATACGCTCCTACGTCACAGCTGAGGGTGAGTTCATCCCCTTGGAGCAGATGGACCTCAATGTGGGCTACGATGAGGGCACAGACAGGCTGTTTCTAGTCTCCCCACTGGTTATAGTCCACGAGATTGATAAAGATAGCCCCTTGTATACTCTTAGCAAAGCTGATCTGGAGACAGATGACTTTGAGATTGTTGTGATCCTGGAGGGGATGGTGGAGGCCACTGCCATGACCACCCAGTTTCGAAGCTCCTACATTGCCAGAGAGATCTTCTGGGGTCACAGGTTTGAGCCTGTGATCTATGAAGATCGGGACCGTTACAAAGTAGACTATGGTCGCTTCCACAAGACCTACGAGGTGCCGTCCACGCCCCCCCTCAGCGCCAAAGAGCTTGACGAGGCCGCAAGCCGGGCCACTTCTGCTGCTGCTTCTCCTGCCTCTGCATGCAGAACCACACAAGACTTGATTCCCAGGTCGCTCAGCGCCTTCTGTTACGAGAATGAGGTGGAGTTGAGCGGTGGAGAGGAGGAGGATGACATCTTTGACTCCACTCAGATCCCAGGGAAGGAGAAGGCAGAGGAGAGGAGGACTTCGGTTTCTGTAGATTTCCAGAACATGTTCCAGGACAATGCCACCATGACATCAGGCAGTCACAGCGTCATGTGTGTTCTGGACATGGACAATAACCAGATGGAGTTTGACATCCTACAGACTGCCATCCCTCTTGATCCTGTGACCTATAAGAGCGAGCAAGAGATCTAAAGAGCTCCTGAACCCCCCCCTTTACCCACAAAACTGGACCAGAGGAAGGATTTCCCGGTGATGTGTTCAACTTTGAATCGCATGTACAGATGTTTCAACCCCTTTGCCTTGCCAGTGTTGGTTTGTATTCAATATGTTGATGTTTTTTTCTTCTCATGTGGATTTAAAAAAATTAAGAAATCATTTTCCTGAATAACCTTTGGTACATGCAACTGCATTTCTTAGAGAACCAGCCGGACAACCAGCCAGACTGATTTTCAGGAGGACAATTCATAACCAAAGGAAAGCACAAGTCCAGACACTTGAGTCTTCTTTTAGAAATGTACTTTACTTGAGAGTTTCTTTTTCTCTGTGAATGTAAACAAGAGATTCTATGAAAGCAATAGCACTTTTTGATGTACTTGACGTACTTCTCCTCCCTTTTGAAGAGGACTGAGCTTAAGACTTAAATGGTCAATTTTTAAGATCCACTCTTTTCTCCAAGTGTGATCAGGTCATGCTTGATAATCTCCATGTTGTTCATGGATTTCAGTGGTCATCCTGCCTGCAGTAGTTCCCTGCAAAGTCTGCCATTTGCACTTTTGTGACAATCTTTTCCTGACAAGCATAGAAAAAACTCCTCTAGGTGTTTCTAGTAACGTGTCAGTGAGCAGCTGTTGTTGTTGATTTAGCTGTGCAGTATACCAACAAGACATTCCAAGTGCAATCAGTAAGTGTAGCAGAGGGAGTGTTTTATTGTGGATGTGATACAGATTCCTTAAGACAATCAGTTTTTACTTTTATTTAAGTGAATTTGTTGAAAACAAAACACAATATATATAACTCAGTAGACACCTGGATCTTTATTAGATTATAGATACTAAAATAGTCTAATATTATTATTTCAGCTATAAACATGAAGCATTTTTTATTTTATTTTAGGACTTAAATCAGATTTGCTTTCTTGGTTTGTTTCATGTGGAGGCTGCAGCCAGTGATAACAGAAACAATACTGAGAAGTGGCTTTAATTAATGTGTGCGCTGTTGCTGTTCGCCAAAGGTCTGGACTTGAAAAGTAGAACAGAGAGCGCCATTGGAAACATGGGTGCACACAGCCTCAGTGCACTCATTGTCTTTCATAGTAGAGGGTGTGAAGCCACTGTGAAGCACAACAGGAAACAAAGGGATAAAGGTTGAGGGGTCGAGGCTCTGGAAACGTGCAATAAGACACTGGATAGAGAGCATAAAGTCAAATGTTACTGTACTGAGAACTGCTTTGAAATGGGACGGTTGTGTAACAGATGACATTCAAAAATCAGTTGCCCTGGGAGACGTAGATGATGTGATAGAAATCAGAAAATGTCATTCACAGTGAAAGTACATTTAACTGATACTGAAATATCTGTGATTAAACTTCTGGATCTTAAAGCAGACTCAAACCAACACATGTTAAATACGACTTTGCCATGATGTAGACGGCTAATTAACATATTTACCACATGACCCTCTAGATGCGACCATGCAGTTGTCAGACCAGCTTATCTGCTGCACCTGATGAGACTATAATTACTCTCATTCTTGAATATCTTTTCATTGTTTTATTATTTCATTTTTGCTGATTATACTGCTTGTGCAAATGTGTGTGTGCGTGTGTGTAATGGTGTGCAAGGGAGACTCTGCACAATGACTGATATATGTACGTATCTCAGCGCCAAGCACTCAATAGTATTAGATATCAAAATTCTTAATTGCAAAACCTGTTAAATATCAAGGGACATATCGCACATGTAAACAGGTTTATAGACTAATACACTGCCAGCCAAAAGTAAAATGTTATATTTGTATTTGGAGTTTACTATACTTTACTAAGACATGTATTCATTAACGTGTTAACAAAAGTAAGAGTGACTTTTTAATCATGTACATGTATTGATCAGTCTAGGCCACTGAAACAGACAACTGCACTTGTTACATTAACATGTACATTCATTGTCTGGATGTGTTTTTAACATCACAGCCCAGTTTCTAGATGCCACAAAGAAACCATGTCCCCAGCGAAAAATGTTCATATCACATGTTGATCTCCATCAAATTCATCTGAGTGAGTTTAACACTCAAACATGCGCATGTGTCGTTTGATCAGGTTCACAGGTGATACTAATCAAAGCTCTCCTGAACTGTGATTGGTGCATGGACAGATGTGACATCACCGTCTCATTCAGCTGAAACTTTCTTACTTTCATTTTAGGTTCTTCACCAAGAACTTGATCTTAACATGATTAAGACAATATAAGAGTATTCAGTGTCCAAAGAGGTTTTGACTGGCAGTGTAAAAGGTCTTTCTGTAATGCTGGTTTCGAATTGTGTATTTAATGTGAGCACACAACAGGAGTCATCCTGAGTACAAAAAAACAATCAGTGTAAATGCCACTTTGTGTAACAGACATAGTGTTTTGTTTCCTTTGCTGCAAAGTCTTCCTGCTTTGTATAAACTGAATGATTCTCCAGCCCCTGCTTAAAGAGACAAATGCAGTAGGCGAGCTGTTGTCCTAACTGAAATAAGCTGAATGGAAAAAAAAAGTACAAAGCACTTTATTCTTCCTTGTATACCTTTTGATGTTGCAAATAAATATTTCTATAATTTTGTCTGTTTCTCCTTTTTGAAAGTCCATGCATGTCGTGCTGCCCTGGGTCTACAGCGTGAGCGCCTGCACATTACAACGTGTGTGCTCATCTAGAGCCACTAGATGCCTCTGCAGTCATTTCTATCATAGAGAGCTTCAGCAGAAAACACTGAACCACATGTTCCCACCAGTGCCACAGTGAGAGCAGCAGAGAGCCATCAAGAAGTTTGAATTCATACAAATTCACAAATGCTCAAAAAAAAAAAAAAAAAGAATCCTACAGAGAAAAAATGAAATGTGTGTGGGCCTGCACCTCCTGTGTGTGTGTGTCTGTTTATCTGAACACAGTTTGAATCTCTTGGAAGGGGCTGATATACATTTTACACTTGCATTATTGCTCCAACAAGAGATAATAAATATGGCTTGAATTTGAAGATAATGTTTCTTTCAAGTGATGAAAAAGTGCATCTCTCTGTATCAAGGCCACTGGTAGTGTGGCACAGAGGATTTCTGTGAACTTTACAACACAGACCTCTCTTACACTATATCTTACACACTATATCTTTGCCTGGAAAGGAGACATATGTCATACTTGGATAAACACAGATATACTTAGAAATTTGATTTCCAAAATGTATCCTGGTGTATCATGTCATTTCGACAAAAAGAAAGAATGAAAGAAATCAATCAATATGTAAAACTATTTACATACAGCTAATGGATACTGTACATATCATAATTAACGTTTCCTGACCACGTAGACCATCATTATGACAGTGACAGATGAATGTCAACAGACACAGATAATGGGTGTTCATATGGCTGTGGCGTTACTCGTACTATGATTATCTTCATTTTCATTAAGCATTTTTAATCAGAGGATTGTGACATCACCGGAGCACAAGTGTTTTAAAGTATTGATTTTGATTAATACTGGAACAAACTCTGTTCAGCAGTGATAGTGATAATTTTCCTGCTCTTACAGGTGCAGCAAAGGTATAAGATAGAGTGAAGAAGAAGAAGTCAGTCAGGTCAACTCTGATGAGAAAAAGATGTTTGAAACACCAAACATGGAGCCATCAAAAAAAAATCAGCTATTCGTTTATCCATGCCAGGTCAACACAGCTCAAACTTCAGTGCTAAACACATCTATGATGACTTTCATGCTGGAGCCACAAATTCTGCTTCTCAAAACAATCAGATATGAGTTTTACAGAGCAAACTTACAAACAGGCAAACTTAACCTGCGGGGGGATTTCTGTTTCCTAGAACACAGCAACACACATAATTGTTTTTTTTTTTTAGAATACACCAACAAACTCCTCACCTCAAACTGTAAACTTAATGTACCAACCTATTCATGAAGTGGAGGTCAGTGCCCCCTGGTGGCCAGCCACTACAGAAATGGTCAACACATACTGAACTCTAGAGGCTATGTTGAGTCCAGCATACATCACCAGGCAAAAGTGATGAATGATGAAGCCAGAACTGTGACCAAATGATATCACATTCGACTACTAGTTCCTCCTGTTACGTCTGTCTGCTGGTCAAACTCAGGTCACTAATGCCGCTCAGTTTTCTCCCCCCATCTGTTTGAAGTCAGTGATAAAAGTTCATTCTCCTTCTCGACCACTGGTTTCCTCCGAAGAATGAAGAGACAATCTCAGTCCAGACTGTTCTCATCTGTGGCCTCTTGAACTTGAAATTCATCTCCATCTGAAAGCACTTCCTCTCCCAACACCCTGAGCATCCTACTACGGCTAAAATGCACTGTTACTTTTTACCTTTCAAAGAGCTTTAGAGTTGCCCCCCACTTGTAAATCACTTTGGTTAACAGCAGTTTAATGAATGCTGTAAATGTAACACCTCTGCTGGGAATCAGTCACTGTAGCCTAAACTGGTTGTACGGGGACTGGTGGCTCTGGACGAACTGATGAGGGTGAAGAGAGGATAAACGTCAGTACTGAAACGTCAGACCCTGACATCATCACCAGATGTTGTTTAACAATCGTCCCTGACATGGTGAACATCAATAGCAGCAGGACTGAGCTTTAACAGAAAGCAGTGACAGCTGTTTGCTGCGAGGTATTTCCCTCCATCAATATGAGAACCATCTCCACTTTTCCCTCACCACTCGTCCCTGTGCTATAATCAAATGATGTCCCTCCATCTCTCCTGTGTTTTTCTGTCTAGATTTTAATCAAGTTAAAATCATCCTGTGTCACTAATAAGAGACTTCCCCTTACAGCCCTCATGATTGTCCTGTCTTGATCTTCCTTTAATTATATATCCTCTAACTCTGACTGTCTGGTGTTGTTCCCATGCACTAGAACGCTGACAGCAGAAAGAGGCCACATGTTGGACCTCTGGACCTCAGGAGACATTTCTGTCAGTGGGTGAAAAGATGAAAAGAGGGAGATCAGGGGGAAGGGGAGAGCTGTAACTGCAGGCCTCCAGGCTATGAGCCCTTAATTAGCGAGTCAGTGAGTGAGCGAGTGAGTGCGATCGGTGGGATGGTAAAATAGTGCCGTGTCGTGCTGGGCCACATCAGCTATTAGTGTGATTTGGGGGCTCCTACTGACTCCTATTGTGTATTGTCTCCCAAGTGAACAACCGAGGCTCAACAGTGAGCCTTTGTGTGGGACATTTAACTGCCTGTTAGCATGCTAATTATGGGATGTGTGTGTGTGTGTGTGTGTGCGTGTGTGTGTGCCAGTGTGTGTCCATCATCCTCTGGTCTTTTTCCACCCCTCCATCTCTCCCCTGGGACTGACTTATACACTCCTCCAATGC
Source organism: Selene dorsalis (assembly GCA_900303245.1). Lineage (NCBI taxonomy): Eukaryota > Metazoa > Chordata > Actinopteri > Carangiformes > Carangidae > Selene > Selene dorsalis. Next base: position 13,913 of record OMNW01031554.1, read on the forward strand.
TTCTGCCTCTTTCTGTCTTTCCCCAGGGGCACTACTGCACCACTGATGTGTGTGCTACTGTTGCGAGCCATTTTCAGGCTCCTTCCTGCTGCTTTGATCCTCTTCACTTCTGTCTCCATTCCTAAATCAGTGTCGTCTTTGCTCTCTCTTTTTAATTAATCAGCCCCTTTTGATGCTACGACGCTCGGATCAGTTTCGCTTCGACTCCAGCATTTCAACATTGAGTCTTTCTCACAGTCAGTGTTGGACATTATCCTCACATTTAGCTATGGAAAACCTCATTTCAGACGTGCTCCTCTTTTCATCAGCGACAACGCCTCCCTCAGCAAACTCTCCAGCCATCTTGAGCCCGTGCCTCGTTTTCACCTGTCTCCCTGTGGCTGGATTACGGGTGTAAGATTACAGATTCCCCAAATATTTGTGTGCCAGAGTGCGCCATCTCGGAGTGCGGAGGAATGAAGCTGCTTTTCAATAACTGTAACATAAAAACCTGTGAAACAGGTTCATAGTGTAAGGTGTTTCTGTTATTCTGTCCACAGCAGATCAGCCAGGACAGGAATGCATGTTCTCTTTCAAATATGAAAGCACCTCTTTGATAAACTGCTCTTAGTTCATGTGAGTCTTATAACTGAATTGTACAAAATGAACTTTTTTTTAAATCTGTACTAACTGTGATTAAAAGTCTCCTACATGTTAACAGTAACAACAAATACTGAATCTCTGAAATACTGAAGCTGAGACTGTTTTCATCTCAAATCTCATCTCCTGTGGTTTCTCTTTTCCTGTACAGATGAGTGGATGAATCTTGCCGTCTTACAGGGCAGCGTGTTGACCAAAGGTATAAAGAGCCTCTAATGTAAGTTGATGTTGGTTAAATGGCATTATCACAACTGATCATAAGGGAACAGAGACAACGCTGAACAGAAACAAATGTTTCTCGCTGACCCAGACAAAGCCGGCTTTGTTAGCTGGGCCTGACGGCTTGAACCCGTACACTGATGTTGTTTCTTATCAGGATGCTCTCGACTGAATGTGAGTAATGGGGTTACAGAAAATCTCTATCACTCAATCTGACATAATTGACAACCAAAGCAACAGAGTGCTGTAATGTCTGCATGTTCCCTGGATTAGGATGCCTACGTGGTCGGCTGCAGTATTTTCATACTGGTAAATATTCATGTATTTGCTGTGATCCTAATGCAAATCCACATTCACACTGTGTGTCCTTTCACTTGGCAGGCCCTGACTCAAAAGCTCATTTGCTGACATGCTAATCATCTTTAGCTCAACTGACTACATCTGTCATGTCAACTCAAACGGTCTCTCCATAAGCAGGAAGCTTCATGATCTCTGTAAATTATAAATGGACATATGTATAAGGCTATATGTCCATAACCTTAACACTCTTCAAAGGCTATGTAGTTTACTCTCTCTCTCAGGTATCCTGATTAATTTTTGTCCTTTTCATCTCTGGTATTGCCAGAGATGCATTTTCATTATTGACAGCTTCAATGGGCAATAAAGTTTTTGAATCTTTGAGTTTTGTTTGTCCATTGCATGTGTGAAAGCTTCAGGTTTGGAGCAAGTTCTTTTGGGTGGGCTGCATCGTGCCCTGTTTATCTGTCATATAAGGGATCCACTGATAGTGTAGGCATCTATAGGTGGGACATGCACATATGACTGTATTTGTCTGTAGATAGCTGAAAATGCAGATCATGTGTCCAGATTCATATAGGTTTACATGTTTGCGTTGAGCGCATGTTTGTGTGGTTGTGCTTTAACCCAAATATCTACTTGTGTGTGTGTGTGTGTATATGCGAGCAGCTGTGGGCCCTGTGTTTGAACCCTAGCTCACATGGGCAGAGTGAGGGAGGGCCGCAGGGCGAGAAGGCGATGGGAGAGGGGACTGATGCCCGACAAACTCTCCGTCTCCCTCTCCCCTTTCATCTCCCTCTCCCAGCATCAAACAACAACCTCTTTCATTCAGGCATCTCTGCGGCCAGCCACCCCCAGACCCTCCAGGCCCCCACCCGTTCACGCTCCTTAATTCAATGTTCCAAGAAAAACTCATGATTGGAAAGTGACTTTTCTTTTTTTTTTTTGTTTTTACCCTCCTTTTCCATATCTCCTCCAAAGAAGCATCACCCCTCTTCCTGTGCTCCCCAGGTCTGTCTCATACCAAACAGCCTGAGTCCTGTAAACACGTAGGAAGTAAAGCCCAGGTCAGTCCACAGGGCAATGACAGTGAATGCACATCCAGTTAGTGGTCCCATATTAGTACAAGTTAAATGGCAGAAACTTAACATTTATATGATATAACAATGGCTTTTGATGTACAGTAAACAATATTGTACAGCAATAAACATTTTCCCCTTCAGTCTATCATGCAAACTTAATTTAAAAGCTAATCAATGTGTCCAACTGTGAACAAGTAACATATTAGCATTAACATGTAGCCAATTAAACTATTAGCATGACTGTACCCTTACCACAGAGGGTTAAAACCAATATTATATACAGTCTGAGACAACACTGAAAATCTCTGTTTTCAAATAACTCTGGAAATCATCAAAAAGTCTGAGGAGTCAGAAACATTTGAGGTTGTCTTATGTAAAATTAAGATCAAATATTTAGGATTTTGCACCTTTTTTTGCTGGGTCAACAAACCAATTTAAGAAAATGTGGTTCTTTTAACAACTTAACTCCTTTAAAACAAACAATTAGATTTCATTGAGTAGTAGCCCTTACACACAGGAATGCTTTCAGAGGACTCTGGTTTGATCTGCTCATCAGAGGCTCGTTCAAGTGAGTCAACCTGCAAATCATAGCCAGGCTGAAGGTTTTTAAGTGGCAGTGCATGGAGCTCTAAACTAAATCAGTTGTGTCCACAGAATGAAACAAAAATGACCAAACCATCAGAGGATCGATATATCATGCTTAATGCCCAGAGAGATTAAACAGCTACTTCATCACAGACACAGAATCTGCTAAGGACAAAAATAATAAATACTACAGCAAAAGTACTGACAAAGGAAAGCTGTCTTGTAACGGTATCAGAGGGCAAGTTGCAGTTTCTTAACCACATCTCGAGAGGGGAAAAAAATGCTTGAGGTGGGATCAAAAAATACCAACATATCACAGTGGATGACTGTCCTATCCAATAATAAATCCAAGTTTGAGATTTATGGCTACAACAGAGGGGTGTATGTAAGGACATGAAGAGAAGAGAAAATGATAAATCAGTGTGTCCAGCTGACAGTTTAATACTGTGGTGGCAACATTCAAGTCTAGGATTGTACCAGCTCTGGACATGTACTGACAACACCCTGACCAAAGAGAAGTACTGCTTTGCTCTGAGAGATGCTCGACCACCTCTGTGGAGAGAGATTTGTACGGAGCAGGACAATGACCCTGAACACTCCTGAAAGCTTTGCAAGAGCCACTCAAAGAGAAAAGAAGATCAAGAAGTCCTGGCTGTCGTGGAATTTCATCCACAGTCACCTGAACAGTCAGCCCCACTGAACATATATGATGGCAGCTGAAGACTGAGAAAGCCAAGTGTTTCTGTGATATCACAGGAAGCTCTTTGGGGCATTGTCAAATTGTCAGGCTGGAATAACATGGGTAAAGGAGGACATATCAAGAGACGTTTTTCTAGGATTCAACAAAAAGTAAATCTGATATAATATAATAAAGCAGGTCTTTCTTTTGGAACAAACTATGCAAAACAGAAGTATTATACCTGGCTGTCCAAGACCTTTGAACACCGCTGCTAAGATTTTCACTGCTAAAAGCAAGAGAAATGTGGCTGGTCCCTACTGTAGAAACATCACTGCAAAGTATAGTATATCTGAGCAAATCTGCAAAAATCAGTTTAGCAAGATACAACAGTTTGTTGAGGCTGTTTTGGGTTGTCTCCTGGTTCTCCAGCTTCCTCCCACAGTCCAAAGACATGTACATTAGGTAAACTGATGAATCTAGAGTGAGTGTGAATAATTGCTTGTCTCTATGTATCAGCCCTGCAACTTGCATGACTTGCAAGGCTTGCTGCCTTCACCCAATGGGATTACTATGTGTCAAGCTTTCTGCATGTTCTTCTTCTGAAGCTCAGTGAATCAGGGTGGATGGAGACAGAGATGAAATGTTTCCCGAACACAACCACAGCATGATGCCACAACCACGCTTCACTACTGGGACAGCGTTGGGCAGGTGATGAGCGGTCAAACAGTTCATCACACCAAAGAATCTTGTTTCTCACAGCTATGGACTCTTTTACAAGATCTTTTTTTCTCCAGGCTTCTTTCACGTGTCTTTGACAGAGCAGAGACTTCTCAGCGGCTTTTCTCCCCAGTTTCTCTGTTTTCCTGGTTAGCCATCTGAAGAGTCCTGATTGTTCCAAACTTCCTCCATTTAATAATCATGTGCTCTTGGGAACTTTCAATGCAGCAAAAATAATTTATTGCCTTCTTCAACTCTGTTCCTTATACAGTCTCTGCAGGCAGCTCCTTCCGCCTCATGGCTTGCTGTTTGCTCAGATGCGAGTTGTTAGTTGTGAAACCTTATGATATGATATGATATGATATGATATGATATGATATGATATGATATGATATGATATGATATGATATGATATGATATGATATTAGTACATACTACATCATTACACATGATGATGATTTATTTTGTGCGCAAAACCATTAACTATATTGAGTTGGTATTAGGCACTGGGCAAATATGGCCCCTGCAAATAGTATTACTTGTGCATTTAGGACATTTTTTTTTAATTCTTTCATTTTTGAAGTGGGTTCAGTTAAGATGTAGATTATGAGTAAATGTATACAATGTAAATGTTCAAGTATGGTACAAAACACAATAAGTGGATTTAGTAAATGTACTAAGTAACTTTCCACCACGTGTGTTTACAAGTGTCTGAGCTCTGTATTGTTGTGCTCACTGACCAAGATGCTGAGCTAAATTTGATGTTTAATGAGACTCTTGTTTTGTGTCCAAGGGGAAAAACAGTCTGAGAATCATTGAAATTGAACAATTTTAGAGAAGCACATCATTTCTGTGTGATGATGTCCCAAACAGCCACCAGCCAGACTTGCTGCAGAAACATCCTAACAAAGGACACCCTTGTTGCTGGCTGAATTCTTGAACACCATTTTCTACATTTTCCTGAAAATGACTCAATCTCCTCGTCCCTCGCCTCTCATTCCGCCCAATTACCATTTTTCAGGCATGTCCCCTTGTCCTGCAGAGATGGACTGTTTGGGAGTTTCCAAATCTTGCCATGAAATCTGCTTGTATGTGTGTGTGAGGATATGTGAGGGGGTTTTATTGCCAAATCACACACACACACACACACATACACATACACATACACAGACATTCAAACTGCATGGTAGAAGAAATGGTGAATGCTGTGACTGATTTTGCTGTGAGGGACACAGGGGACAGTTGCGAGAGACACAAGGCACTATTGAGGACTCTCTTTCTAATTCCTCCAGCATCGTCCTTGGTTTTTTTTTTCAGCCTCTTATTGCTTTCACAGCTGCAGCAGGGCTGAGAGATGCCACAGCTTTAAGGGCTGGGCTTTGCTCATACTAAAGGATGTGTTACTGCTCAGTACAGGCAAAGTATATGAAAAGTAATCAATGTAAACCTGATGTCAGAATATGTTTTCAAACCTAATCCAACTGCTTTACACAGAGGGTTTGAAAGTCAGTGAGCTGTAATGAAATTGTAGCCTATCACAGTGGCTCAAACATAACACAAACATAAGAGTTGCAGCCATGCTAACACTCAACAACAACACATATTATCCTGTGTTAATTTGTTTTGAGCTCAGTAATGTCTGGATGACAAACAGCTCACAATGACAAGACAGCTGTTTTGTGTTGTGGGTTTAACATTCATCATGTTCGCTGCCTTAGTTTATCATGTCAGCATTCAGACTAATTCTGCACTAAAGTAAAACTCGAGCTGATGGGATTTTAATTGGTTCTGCAGGAATTAGACAGGGATCATCAGACAAAATATCAGAAAAGCATGTTGTTGTAATTTATATGATAGTTCTTAACATATTTCAACAAAGGCCAAATGGGAGTCATCCTCTGGGAAACATGAATCAAGGCAAACAGTCTAACAGAGTTAAGATATTTTACGCAGTAGTACTCACAGAGTTCACAGACAGACTGACACTGCCCATCCTGTTTTAAAGCATGGTGATAGACAAAGGCTACTAGGTGATTTCAGCAGCAGTAGCCAATAACAGCTGAAGCTCAAATACCTTTATAATGTATAGTTACACAAATGGACTGAACATCAATCTCCAACACAGTGTGGCTGCTGTGGCTCTGTGATGATGAAGAGTGAATGAGCTCTCAGTTAGCACCACCAACTAGCTGCTGTCAGTGAAACCACAAAACATGAGGCATGTTCCTAAAGACAAGGGGAGGGGTGAATACCAGCAAAGATCAGCCACAGGTAACTAAACTCTTTCTCTCAGTTTCACCCAGCACCCTCAC
>OMNW01031555.1:0-21489 GCA_900303245.1 Selene dorsalis
CTCCTTATCAAAAAGACTTGTTGCAATCTTTAAAACAGAATGCTTCAGTTAAGTATAGAATACACTGCTTTCAAGTATGAAACTGACATTTGATGAGTTCATAAAATGCACCAATATACAAAACAAAAATAAAAATTCATACTTCGCGTGGCAGGTGAGAAAGTGCATGCGGTGCAAAAGTGATATCTAAAAACACCTTGCATCTCCATTTTGACTGAATACTGGTGGAACATTGTGCTGCGTTTCCCTCCTCAGACCATCTAGATCTGGGCAACCACTTTTTTTTTTTTTTTTTTTTTTTTACGATTCTGGGGGCGAGTACCCAGTGACACACCTCTGCTGTTTCCTACAATACCGTCACACATTTTCTGATTATAATAAAGAGGTTCCCCAGGTCGGATTTGATGTGATCCTCTGTATGTATCTAACCGTTCATTTACATGTATGCTAGGACAACTAAAGCAAATCTTATATGGGAAGAATAAATGAAATACGTGACCATGTTTTTTTTTGTGTTAAGGGTGGAATAGGCCTATCCTCTCTGAATGACGCTAGAATTACACTGTCAACATCACCACCATGTTCTCTTCCTGGTATATCTATTGTGAGCCTTGTTAATCTATTATCCCAGTACAAAACAAAACAAAAAAAGAAGAGAGAAACACACACAAGAAATGTTATCATATGCCCTGGTTTCCAGGCAAGGAAAGTCATTTAAAAAAGCTCATTCACAGAACAAAAAGAAAGAAAATTCATATCACGGCAGATACTGCTCATCTTCTAAATAGAATGGGTGTATGTGTGCCTGTGCATGCTTTTCAATCGAGCATCTTGAATGTGTGTGCATGTGTGTGTGTGTGTGTGTGTGTGTGTGTGTAAGTGTATGTGCTGCCTAAGAGCAGGAATGGACAACTCCATTCTTCTGCATCTCTGAACCAGTGGCACCTGGATCAGAGCACAGGCTCATCGCAGACGTCTTATTGGTCAGTGACAGCATGGACCCGCCCACTGCACTTTCTTGCAGGCTGCTGGAGCCGTTTGACACCTCTCTGAAAGGGGACAAAGGACCCATGTGAGAAGTGGGAGGAGGACAGGCTAATAATCGGGATGCATGCATATTCAGGAGATGTGTATTCAGTGCGTGTTGTATACTCACCCACGAGCCACGAGAGAGATTTCTTCCAGCTGAGTCTTGTGCTCTGGTTGTCCATTCTCTGCAGGTTTCATCTTGTACTGCTGAACATCATGAGCTACTTGGTTTTCCTGTTTTGGAAATGGGGAAATGGGCTTAGTTAGTGTGACTATAGTGGCTGAATTGACTTCTTTCTCCATTCATGTATGGACTGCTTCTCCCCCAACCCACTTACCATAGCCATCTCCCGGGTCCTCTTGCCAATCTCTCTCTCCACCTGATGGAGCTCCAGGCTTAGCTGTTCACTGGAGACAGCTGTTGCACTTGCTCCCCCTGCTGGCCACTTGGGCTGTTGTTGCTGCTGGGCAGCTGCTGCTGTTTGGCCCTGGCTGGGCTGCACAGGCTGACCTGCCATTGCACTGGCCTCCCTCTGCAACAGTAAAGAGTTACTGGCAGCCTGTAATAGTGAAACAAGAAGTGAAGGTTATGAGTTTGCAATTGCAAGAAAATTCTGGCAATAACCAGATGAAATACAGCGCAAGAAGAGAAAACATGTTTTCCTGGACTGGATGCTTTCGTTATCAATTATATCCTGGCATGACTGCCAACTGCTGAGAGGATAGCAGCTTTATAATTGCATAAAATATGAAGCCATTTTCTCTGGAGTTTCTGAAACTTTTGGAAATGTGGACTTTATCATCAATCATTTCTGTACTTTTCAGATCTTCATAGCTCTTGTTGTTGTGAGAAAATACACACCTCCATGCTGTGCATCTGTGTCTGCTGGGTGATCTGCTGGTTGACCTGCTGCAGCTCAATTTTTAACTGTTCTCTATCCTGGGCCGCCATTGGAAGGCTGTGAGGATGATATACAATGAGACAAGTTTTTATAAAGTTTCAATTTCATCCATGTATCTCTGTTATATTACTGTAAGCATGGCTGGTAATGTCATCAGATTCAATTAAAATAGACAGGAAGACAGAAAAAACAAATGCAGGCCTCACCGCTCACTGAAGTGTCCCTGAGAGGAGGTGGCAGTCTGGTGGGAGGGGTATGAACTTCCACCCCATCCTCCATGGCTTCCATATGTGTATTCTGCTGTAGGCAAGGGGGTAAAAAATGGCTGTCAGAAATGTTTTCACATCAAACTGACACATACAGAGTTGGACAGGTAGGTGTGGTCAGTGAGGAAGTAATTGAAGGGAAATTTGTCAGTATCAACAGTTTATAAGTTGTATTAAAGATACAAAGATCACATGGTACAACGGTATAATTATGAGTGGAGTTTAATGTATTTTTACACCAGATGAGAGAAAAAAAGATGTATAAATCTTTTAGAGAGTTCATGGAGAATGAAATTAATTATCGCCCATCCTCAGTATCCTACTCTACCTGAGTGTATAGTTAGGAATGCAGCAAGACAAATGCCTCCGAGTCAGCTGAATTCCAGAAATTATATGGGGATTAGAGTACTGCACAGGCCGCATATTTCTGTCCAAACTAGACCCAAGCCAGAGAGTAGTAACCGATCAACGACCCAAGCCTGACTGTTAATGTGAGCTGAAGCACCGAGTTAATGTTTCCCACTCAAACTACTGGGATCCTTAACTGACCATCAAAGGGTTTTTTTTTTTTTATCAAGGCTGAAGGTTACACAAGCACCTCGTGCCTCAATGTTGTGTCATAAAGAGTTTGAATGTTTGTTACAACTTTTGTGAGTGTGATGCGGAACTATCCTGGCCACAAAAAGAGAACAAAAAAAACAGGGAATTGCTGGAACGGCAATAAGGTATAACCTTGTATTCTCCTCTTCAAGTTTGATATCAACAAATTATGACTTAGCTGTTGCTATGTTTGCCAACAGGCATCAGTGTTTGTAAGATCAACAAAATGTCCGTGAAGTAGCGCTTCTGGGACTCAGAAATTGTTTCCTAGAGGTGCTCTTTGGATGGGACTACATGCATAAAATCAAACACACTCTCTCCACCCTCTCAATTGTTGTGCAAATGTTTTCTTACCTGGCATGGCCATATGTTTAGAGTTTGGATTCTGGGGAGTGGAGGCCATGGCCTGCACAGGGCCGGTGGTCTGATAGCCAGTCTTCGAGGTGCGGGAGATGGCACCAAAACGTGATACAGTCGGCTGGGGGCCAAATGGGATGATAGGATCATCATCCTTGACCTCTGCACCCCTCCGAGGAGCCTCCAGCGATGGTTCCCTCAGACCCTTAGCCTCCACGTTCTGACAGACAGAACGATGGGGAGGATAAAGAGAGAAGAGGTTATGGTGTGAGCAACATGTTCTTCACAGTATTTGTCAGAATAAAGAGTAAAGATGAGCAAAAACACACTTGTCAGCTCTGGTTGATTAATCATGGAAAAAAGGGAAGATAGAATAGCACAACAGCTTCCACATTACCTTTGTCTGCTACTAACTTGATCACTAACGTTATGCCTCAATGCTCTGTCACCCCCCACAGAACCACAGTACATAGAAGAATCTATCATTTCCCCACCCCCTTATATTAACTAACATTATTAAGTTATCCATCTGAACTCACCATCATCTCCATGGTACCAGGAACCATAACATCTTTGGGTTTGGCATCCTTTGTGCCAATGTAGGAGCCAATAGTTTCACAAGACCAGGGGGAGTACTGCCCTGTATAGTCAGGCTCTCTGCATTTCCCGATGTTTTTGGGGTTCTCTTCAACATACTGCCAACACACCACATTCAGAGAGAAAGCGCCGTTAGTTGCATTCACAATCAATACATGTTCAATCGTGTGTCAGATCTGAACCGGTCTCAAAGATAATATGAAATTTACACTGTACTAACCTCAGGAGAGTAGTCACTGGGGAAGGGATGAGAAAGAGTGGGGGAAGCAGCGAAGGGTGGAGGGGAGATGACCTTCCTCTCCTCCAACTGGGATAACAGCTCTTGTCGACGTCGGTGCAGATAGTCCAGGCTGGGCTGTGGGCCGCTGTAAGACGGCCCCTGAGACACACACACACACACACACAGAAATATTGATGCTTCTGCTGAACCACTGATAGTTATCTTTGTGTTTTGTAACTAGCATGACGAAACTAGATAAAGGAAAGTGATCTAAATGAAAATCAATCTCAGCTCTCACTCACCCTGATGTAAGCCCTCATGGGTGGAGCCTGGGCACCTGGTTGATAATAGCCATCGGGCGGGTATCTATCTCGAGCACTGGGCTCCTGGTGGTACAGTGAGTTGGCCTGTCCTGCTGATGGTGGAGGAACATCCAGAGGCGCGGGACTCATTCTGACCAGGTTATCTCTCTGAGATGGATAAGGCTGTGGAGGAGGGGGTGGACCAGTGTAGGTTCCGTGGCGACCCCGGTCATAATGTGGAGGGTGGGGGTAAGAGAAGGTTGGCCCAGAGTGAGGGGCCTGATAGGGGCGCTCTGGGGGGCCATAGCCAGGGTAGGGGTCCTGGTAAGGAGGTCCTGACTCACTGGGGGGAGGAGCGTTACGAATGTAATCCCGAGGGACATACTGTGGTGGCTGCTGGTAGGGGTACCCTGAGAAGTAAAAGGCAGTCTATTAACATCAGTTTTATAATTTGATTTACAAGTATTTAAGTTAGATTTTCAATAGTCTCACAGTTATAAAGCTGACTTTTACCTGTGGCATACTGAGGGGGTTCATACTGAGAAGCAGATGGTGGTGGACGTGTGTCGTAGCACATCTCAGGGAGCTGTGGCTGAGGGTACACTGGAGAACTTCTAGGTACCACAGGCATATGCTTCACCCCAGAGAGGTGGTCACCTGGCATCCTTGGATGGGCCATGGTATGAGGTGGCAGAGGCATACCGGGTTTGGGCACAGAGTCCAGGCTATAGGAATGGATACAAAATACAGAGCAATAAGTTTGTGAATGTTCTTTAGTTGCTAACAAAATGAACATACAGAGAGAAGCGAGTACTGTACTCACACATCAGGTGGTGAACCTGGGGCACTGGGGCTCCCTCCATCCATCTTGACGGGTTTACGCAACAGCTCATACGGGCCTGTCTCTGTGCCACGAGCAATGAGCTGGGGCAAAGACGGTGCAACACTGCCGTTGGGGAGGGGTGAAGGCTTCCGGGTCACTGCTACATCAAGAGGAAGGCCCTCATCTGGCATTAGCCCTCCTGGGCCGGGGAGGCGAGCCGCCAGGCGCTTGTTCATTTTACGATACCTGACAGACATTAAACACAGTGTGAAGTTTAGAAGAAACGCTGTGGTGCTTCGGGAAGACAGAAGGACAGTGGTTTCAAATCAACTGTAATATTTCATCTAAAAATATAAAACAATGCTTCATTTTAAATTTTGTAGCACTCACTTCTCCAGTTCTTCCTGAGAGTGCGCAAAGGTGCAACTGGCTCCGCGAGGACATCCCCCTTTCTGCTTCATGTCACGACACATGTATGTCTTGTACTTGCTGTGCTGAGGAGGCTATGATGAGACATGACATGTTAATAAAAGAGACAGCACTCAACTTTTTCTGTCATGGTAAAATCCCTTCATTAAAGGAAAATTTCCAACTAAGGCCGATAATGACGACATGAATTTTCACCTAAAAATTAATATATGTGTTACAAAAAGAAAAACATCACGTGTCTAACTAGCTCCCATGTGCTGTCTCATACTGGACAGGTGAACACTGTTCCTATTCTGAGCATTTTAAAGGCATAAACAGTAAAAACTGACTTGTTGGGGGTCAGCTCCTTTCTTGCTGTGGTTCTGGATGAAGTCTACCAGGCCATGCACCACTGTCTTCACGGCTACCAACCCCTTCTCAAGCTGCTCCCATGTAGGAGGGGGGGCATCTGGGAAAAAAGTATAGAGATAAGATGAAAATCATATAATCAAGCAATATTTCCATTTTTTCCACTTACGTAATCCTAAACAAGATTAATATGTGGATGGATTTTTTTATGTTTGCAGGCAGGGTGTGATTTGACCCTGCGTCTTACCAGGACTGGGATCAATGTTGGCCAGTAGTTCCAAGTGGGGCCGCAGCCTGTTGAGGTTGGCGGGGTCACCGGTCCTCTGTAGCGCAATCGTCAGCTCCTGAACACTCTGAGCAAAAGACGCTGGGGTCTGCAGCTAAACCAGGGACACAAAGATTGACAGTTAATGTTAACGGCTGCCAGGCTCCATATATATCATGTCAGCGCAAGCTTTGATACATGCACTAGTAGAATTCACAAAGCGTTCTTTGTGTGTGAGAAAACAAATGTGTGATGCATACGAAAACAAACATTTACTGAGGTTACCTTATCAATGATCGACTGCATGTGTGACTTGTGAGACTGATCTCCATATAACAGAGAAGACCACTGGTCGGGTGCGATACGCAGCCCTCCCTCCATCGCAATCTGAACAATCTGAGAGTCATGCTCGCGCCGCAGAGCCTCGTAAGTACGAAACTCTTCTTTCAGCTGCATCAGGGATGAATCTTCATCACGTTTGGTCACCTGGGTAGACACAGAAGTTGTTTGAATTTTTCACTTATTTTTTTATTTTCCCTCTCTTAGCTTCCACTACAGAGATTTTTTTTCATTTTCTATATTTTATACTGATCACGGTGTTGAATTAATAATGATTTGAGCAAAACACCATTTCTCACAGAAAATGAATGAAATTTCTGTTGGTTCTGAGCCAGAGACATACCTTGAAGCAGGAGGCCCTGTAGAGGAGCTGCACCACATGACCTATACTAGTCTTAGAGGCCTGTGGGAAGCGTGGTTCAAGCCTCTGGACTACAAAGAGTACTAACACCTTCCTGGAAAGAGCAGAACCATCCTCCAGAGCAAGAAGAACCAATTTTAGAGCTTCCTCCTGCATGGCTGGGGAAGAAAAAAAACACAAGCATAAAAATCAAGAGGAACAGTTGGCATTTCCTGAGGACATGTGGGCTATTTTCATGCTCGTTTCCTTTTGCAGGTCACGGGAAACCATTTTACCTGGGCCGAGAAACTGACATCCTCGTGCGCGGACAGCAGCCCACAGATTGGAGGAGAGCTGCTGTGGATTCTGGTGCTGCAAGATGAGCTCGGTGACAGTTCGCTCGCCCAGGGAGCGGGCGGCTCTCATGGCTCTAACGCGGCCCTCCTCCTCCACCAGTTGACAGTGGACCAGAGTTACCAGTTTCCTCTGCATAGGTCGACTCAGAATGCTCTGGGCCGTGCTGCTCAGACCCACACCTGGTTTGAAAGTAGACAGGGGCCATGTGTGAACAAAGGGTATAAACACAAAAACATATCCTTAACTTCTTACACACCAGCATACAACATTCATAACAATGTGGAAAGGTTATTCATCAGAGGCATCTTGCCAGTATAAAACAATAGTACAATTAAACCACAAAGTACAGTCTCAATAAAACTAAATAAGTACTTCACAGAGTTTGGGTCCAGAAAAAATATGTATCTGTAGTTACATTTATGCTGTAAAATTATCATTACTTTTAAATGCTTACAAAATAAATTTGTGTTACTACTTTTCAATGCTTCATCAGCAGTTCTTCATAACTTACATCACTGAATCAGTCAAGCTATCATATTTAATTGTTAATCATTAATCTGACCACAGATTAATCCATAGTACATTTTACATACATACAACAATTACAAATACATGTCCTTATTGCTGTATATAAAAAAGTGTGTCTGAGTGTGTTTTCTCTAAGCTTGTCTATTAAATGTTTCTTTATTGTTGTTTTGCAGTGATTTACATCTGGGTTGGCCCCATGTGTCACTTTCTAAACATCCAGTAATCAAAACTTGCCATGAAATATCAAACTTCTGCTTTTCTATTTTTAAACTATGCTCCACGTTAAATAAATACAGTAAATCGTAAAACTCTAAATCAAACAAGCTGATTTGAACTTTGAGCTGATTTTTTTTTTTTTTTAACTTTTAAAAGTCCTTTTTTGGCTTGCAGAACTATCCTCTGTTACTCCTACATATTACAATGTCACAAGTTGCATTAGTAATTACATTAGTAGTATTATACAGTTCTAACACTAGTGCATTCAGGCTCTGATTAAAGACAGTGTCAAACACTGTAACATCTGACATATCCTATAGGTGTAATTCACAAGGTCCTTAAGAGGTGTTGTATTTAACAAACATTACAAGAAAAGTCCATTTAAGAACGTGTGACATCATATTGATAACTTTGTAAAGTGGAAATTTTCAGGCAGCTCAGAGTTCATGAGGTGCAACGTACTAGGTCCATATGTGCTTTTTCATTTTCCCTACTTGACATTAACATGCAGAAAACTAATTCACATATGGTAAAATGAAAAGGGAACAAGTCATGTCATTAACAGTCACCTAACAATAGTGTTTTCACCCCTTAATCCACTTGATCATCTATATTATTGTTCATTTGCAGACTTCCCCTACTGAAAACAATCTTCAGAATTAGATTTTAAAGGCAGCAAGAGTGTCAATAGGTCATGTAAAAGTAAGAACAGACAATTAGGGTAACATGCATGCATTTGTGTGTTAAGTACCTCGGGTGTTGCTGAGGGGCTTGAGGTAGAGGGCCAGCTCCTCCACACACTGCCTGGCCTCCTCATAATGTTGCGAGTCTTCTGGACAGGTAATCAAGGCAACTGGCTGAGCCTTGGGAACCTGCAGCAGAACACAATGGAGAAAACAATAAGGACAACCCACGCTTTTAGTACAATTACACCTTAACAATAACACCTCAGCAATGTTTTAGAGTGTGTATTAGAACAGACCTCATTTTCTATTCATTTATACTCCTCTTTAACATGCCATGTAGCTGCCCATTGTCATCAGAAGGTCTTTTTTTTATAGAAATCAATTCTCTTAAGAGAGCTATTTGGTGACTTTTCAGAGATGCATTCTAGAGTATGCTCCACTAATTAGTTTGTTTTCCCTGGGCCATACTTACACTTCTCTCAGAGCAGGAAAAACGTGTCAAAAAATGAAAATGACTCACGGCTTGTTCAACTCTACCAATCCTTGTTGGCAATGCTAATAAATATCATTTAAACTAGTGTGAGTTACAGCACAAAATAATTTCATGTCATGTTCTATCGTATTTAGTAGCAGGGACACTTTCAAGTTCAATAACCAACAGACATCTGAACTTTTAGAAAAACCATCAACACCTTTGATTCAGCTTGCAGTGATCAAAACGTGGTACAGAACTATAATAAAAACTCTCCTTTCTATCAAAGATAGATTAATATATAACATATTAACCTGATTGGACATAGCTAACTACTAATCTGTATAAGCAAAAATATGCAAAGCAGCCTGCTGAGATGAGTCTTGAATGAAGACTACATCGGACACAAAACTGAGTCATAGTTATGTGACTCCACTTTGTTTTCTATTATAGTACAGGATATATCTGGAAACTTTGCCAAAAGACCATTATCTGTGCCTCACCCTCTTG
The DNA here is from genome assembly GCA_900303245.1 of Selene dorsalis. NCBI lineage: Eukaryota > Metazoa > Chordata > Actinopteri > Carangiformes > Carangidae > Selene > Selene dorsalis. The sequence goes on from OMNW01031555.1 coordinate 9,587, forward strand.
GTCAAACACTGACTCAGGGAGATGTGGTTTTACTGACTGCTCTCAGTAAACCAATAGAATTAAAATGATTGCTCAATGACTGGAGTGTTACTCATAAAAGGAATCTCCAAGCTATGTGCAAATCATGTAACGGCCCGTGTGCAACACTACAATACAGCTCACAGCTGGTTATTACAGAAAACATTATACTGTCAACGTTGGAAGTGTATCATGAAAGTTCCACTACACAAAACACATCCCTAGGCTGTTATCTTTAACCATTAGCTCGCATCAACATTGGCTCTGCATTAGTGTTGTCAACTTAGATCTATGTCATAAACAAGCAAGCATAATTCCAAATACACAGAGACACACGGTCTTACCTGGCCTCCCACCAGCTGCAACAGGGCTGTGTTGACAGGTAGCTGCTCAATGTCTGTGCTGATGGCTGTCTGGTCAAAGGGACAGGCCTTACGGTGCAACTTGTTCAGGCACATCTTGCAGACAGTGTGTCCACAGCCCAAACTGATGGGCCTGCGAACAGTCTCCTCAAATGTCTGTGTGCAGATTGGGCACAGCAGGAACTCTGTCCATTGTGGTGCTTGCACTGGCATGGTTATATGTTGATGGGATGAGTGTGTGTAAATATATGTAACTTTTACACAGACAAAAAAAATATAATAATAATAATAATAATATATATATGGAAGATTCCACTGGAATCAAGATTTTTTTCTTCCGAACTCAATCGTTCTTAAATGTCCTCACACATTGTGGATTTTGGATCACATCGCGTGATGAATACTGTAAAAGAGAAAGACAACGTTAATTCAATTTGTGCAATCCACATTCTCCAATTTGCATGTAAGTAAACTTGCACCTTTATACTCCTCCTTATCTTATATCTCTCTCAGTGCATTAACAAAACATAGTCATGTTTGGTATAAGAGCATCTGTAGTTACGGAATGTATGACAGGCAAAGTAGGTTTCTCGAGGAACTGCTAATACTGGGGAAAAAAAACTAACCTTTCTAATTCTAAGATTAATGGCTTCGACTATCTGCTGGTATGCGTTCGCCAACCGTGACACTAAACAAATTAAAAACAAATCCGATGTGACACAGCACATACTTCGACAATACAGATGAAACGAGCGACGGAAAAGAATCAAAACAACTGCTGTATGGCCTACTTAGAAGACCTGGTTAACACTATGACTATGGACAAAGGGTCTTGAAGAGGCTAACAACCAAGTCTCTGCGCTAACTTGTTATGAAGCTAACGTCTGCTAATAGAGTTTACTATAACGCTTAACACGTAAAATACGACTTATATTTATCTAAATGCGTTTTCTTATGTATGTGTATTCTCTCGTCGACTAGTTCATACACCCATAGATGATTTAACTACTATGATCTATGGCTAATTGTAGATAACGTTAGCTTGCCTTTAGCGAGCTAGGCTAAGGGTGGCTAGTTAGCTATGCTGGCTCGCGAGCAAACGTCATTTGATATAAAAAAGCCAACTATTAAACAATCTAAAACCTATCATCGGTGGATGAAGACGCCGTCGTTATTCTGGACATCGCTATAATTGTGAATCAATTACACCGCCAAGAACATTTGTTCCCATCTCGCGTATTTCTCAAGGAAGCGATAGCTCGAGACGATGCACAGTGACACTGGAAAGTGTAGCCAATTGACTTGCAACAGCGAGATTATGTAACGGTAGCATCCGAAACTACCAAACAACCCAACTGCATCTAACATATATTTATATTCACCGGACACAATCAGTTCAACGCTATGTTTATTATCGTCTTAAAATTGCGTTTTAGTCGTATTGTGACAGGCAGCTAAGACAAATACTCTTCGTTGGACTGAGCACAGAAGGCTAACAGGCTAGCGAAGAAACCCTACTCCTCCCTGTGGCAGTAGTTAGCCTGTTAGCTACTTGCCTATCGTGTTAGCAACTGCTAACCATAGCTATGCGTCATAATGTAACTAAAACAAAATATGCAACTTCTACCGTTGGTTTCCATCGGGATAAATACATCATACTACTCACTCATTCCAAAGGACTTGGAAGATTTTCATCCATTTTCAGAAAATTGTTGCGATATTTTCTTGCCATGTCGACCGTGCAGCTTAGCTGCTGCCGAGGTTTGGGGAGGGTGTCAACTCGTCAACAGAACAGCTTCGCTAGCCGGTTACAGCTAGCTGGGCAAGTGTGTCTGTGTGTGTCTCTGTGTCTCTGTGTGCGTCTGTGTGTGTGGCGCCATCTACCGACGTTGACCCGCATACACAGCAACAGCACAAAATTGAGCAGCATCTGCCAGAGTCTGATCACATCTGGGGATTGTGACAACTGGCTTGCAGAACATTGTCCCAATTAAGCTGTGCACGAGCGCGCGCTCGCGTGCGCGTACACCCCCACGTCTATGAAAACAGAAAGATACACAGACAGCAGAAGACAGAGAGAGAGAGAGGGAGAGAGAGAGAGAGAGAGAGAGAGATGGGATGAAATGGCATAGAGGGAGGGATCAGATGTACTGACAAATAAGAAACAGTCGCCAGTTGTTTATACGTTGCATTATTTGGCCTATATTCTCTCAAACACATAATCTCCTATTACCTTTATCTACTGGGAACATCGAAATATTCTACAGGGATGGAGGGAACCCGGGGATGTCTCCATTCAGGCTGAATATCATTGAGACATTAGAGTTTTATTTATTTTTCCCTCCTTCTCATTGGCTCGTTACAGTGCGCAGGGAGTCGGTGTGTGGGCTCTGTACTTACGCAACAGGGAGCTTCGCTCGGCAGCGGGTTCGCGAGGCAAGGACGAAATTAAAGCAGGCATTTTTGTATTCCATTTTTGTCTAATCCCACTGATTTCTGAAGGGATTACCGGACCAATCATGATTGAGAGACCGCTGGCTCGGCTGACAGTGGCTCTGAGGGAGCCGTGTGGACAGTGAGAGGAGGCAGAACATCAGGTTCTGGAGAAAGCTCTGGAGAGCTGCGAGATCTTGTAGGTTGCTCGGGTTTCTGTTTTTTTGTTTTCATACGGAGGGGAAAGTTGCTTACGCTGCCAGCCGACCTGAAAATGCACGCTCCATTATCAGCACGTTTGGTGCATGTTTTAGTGAGGATGGTAACTTAAACTGAGCCTTCAACGCAGTGGGACTAGAATTTATGGCAACTTTTTCACGATGGGCAGCGCAGGAATCTCGCTGTAAAGGACACAGTCTCCTCTGAACAGCCTGTCCTATCCAGGTATACTTCATTCTAGTCAATTTGTATAACTAAACCTTGAGTGTAATGTTCTGTGAAGTGTATTTTGTGTTGATTTTATTTGTTTAACTGTCTTTTATTTGTAAATTGCTGTGCATTTTTACAATAGGACTCATCATTTTAAAAGGGCTATCTCAATTTCCTCAGGTTGAAGAGTTAATAATCCATCTTTTCTGTGCATATTTACTGAAGAGGTGTCTTATTCATAGAAAAAAGTTTTGTTCCACTGGATATTTGATTTTCCATGACCAAAAAAAAAAACATAACATAACATAACATAACATATAATTGTTTATTCAAGCAGGGGCTCAGTTGCAGGCAGCAGTTGCTTATTCTCATTCTGAAGGATTATCCTGTGCAGTGCAAAGTAATCAGTGGATAAGGCAACGTGACTGAATCCACATTACATATCTCTTCACTCAGCAGATCAGATAGATAGTAACCGGTAACAAAGATGTAGAACAGATGTAAGAGACATGGTTGTATCTGCGTGTACAGTATATAAATAAGACTTGTGTTCTTTTATCTGTAGGATCTGTCTGGATTTCTCTGTGAATGACCAGCCAATGGAGGAAGAGAAGGCGGTTGATAGTGTCCAAGCAAAATCCAGTTCCCCCGTACCCACTGGGCTTCCCATTAACTGGGGGCTCATCACTGGCCCTGTGCCTGAGCCTGTCTTCCCTGCACCGTCTTTGAACACCCAACTCCCCCCTCCTCAGAGTTCAGCTGTGCACGCACTACAGACCAAGGTGAAGACAATCACACAAAGAAGAACAAGAGGGAGAGACAGGGAGAAGGAAAGAGAAAGGTTGGAGGCGGACGTCCTTGTGAGCAGTCCCACAGGGCAGCTGTCGTCTGAGGTCCTTCTGAGGCAAAGACCCAGAGCAAAGGGCCCCGTACCTCTGCCTGCTCTCTCTTGGCGATCAGGCGCTGCAAAGAACTTGAGCAGTAGTGATGAAGAGGAGGAGGTAGAGGTTCAAGTCAGGTTGGAGATCCACAACCCTCCAGCTGAAGCACAAAGGGCGCGGATCTTCCAGGTGGGAGATGAGCCTGAAGAAGAGAAGCCAGAAAAAAACGAAGGCCAGGTCAGTTTTCTTACAGGCCAGTCTTGTGGGCTCAAGGAGGGCACCAGCCTAGAGAGTCTTCTGTCTGATAACTCTAGCAGTAGTAAGGATGACCCATCTCCTCTTCCTCCTCTACCCGTGCTGTCCTGTTCTGCCACCACCTCTGCCCCAACAACATCCTCTTCTTCCTCCACATCTACCACCTTAACCAGACACTGGGCGCCACCCAAAGGCTTCTGGAGAGTGGCACGCCCCGAAACATTGCTTCTAAATGGTGTCGGCCCTCACAACATACCCTCAACATTACCTCTGAAGGACTATACTCAGATGGAAGCGGTGGCAGAACCCGAGAGTAAATCTAAAGCAGCCGAAAGGGGCGTCGCAGGAGGCGTGGGGGATGATAGCGACGCGACATCAGGATTCAAGCACTCTGATAGCGTGGAGCGCTACCTGGACAGGTGTGAGCAGAAAGAAAGAGATGCTGATGACCCTGCCAAAGGACTGTGCAGTTCAGACAGCTGGGAGAGCATGTCTTCACAAAGCGGGGTGCCCTCAGCTGATGAGAAGCTGAAGGTCAAGCAGAGGGCTTACGCAAAGTTGAGGGAAAGACAACAAAACAACACTGATGAGAGAGAGCTGAGCGGAGGAGAAAGTGATAGAGACACAACATCCACAATGGATGGTAAAGGTAGGTCTCAAGGGAAACAGTGATTGTTTAATAACAAATGTAATATAAAAAGTAGAAAATGTTTCTAAATGTTGTAATGGGCTATATCAGCTTGGAACTAACTAACTAACTAACTTACTAACTAACTAACTAACAGACATGGTCTTGATCTTGATTTGTATTACTTTCACTAAAGAGGTTATGTTTTCACCTGTGACTGGATTATGTAAAAAGTGAACTGATTTGCACCTTACTTGGTGGAGGGAGGAGGCATAGTTCAGGGAACAGCCCATTACGTTTGTGGGGAATCTGTGTCATTTACTATGAATTTGAAAATGTTTTCTCTGAATTGCGTTGTTTGGCAGAGGTCTGTGTGTATTCATTGAAAAAGGTGACAGTTTGGAACACAGATTGTCCCTGTAGTTTTCACATGGTAGATGAATGGATTGTAATTACAGTATCTGTGTATCTGACAAAGTGTTGTAAAGCCTCTGACTCCACTGAGTTTCTCTGTAGAAAATATAACCAGGACACAAGCAAAAGCATTTTCAACAACAATTCACCCTATGGGATGAATAAACACATTCGTTCTTTTCAGTGACACAGTCATACTGTAGCCGTTTTTCTTTACAACTTGTGCAGTGTATGGTGCAGACTGTAAGATGGACAATACTGCAACTACAATATTGTGAACAGTGTAAAAGCTCAGGTGGTGAGTTGGCACTTTGAGTGGAGGCCAAAGTCATACTAGTACATTGGCAGTTGCATACTTCCCCCAGAAAACTTTTTAAACCTCTCTTAAACATGAACATTTTGTCCACATTGAAATGCTCTCGAGCGAGCACTGTACACAAGGCCTTGTCTACCATGATGGTCTATAGAAATGTTGTATGTATCCTGGCTGATTCCCAGTGTTGAGCAGATGTCAGATGTGCAGATGTGCATGAGGGTGTTGCTATTATTAGAAGTCGGAGCGGAGGGGGGAAGTGTCCCTGCTTTTGTATCTCTGTGTGCTAATGGACATCTTTGTGTGCATTTAAGGTGACAAATTGCGTAGTTTCCCATGTTTTGTAACTGTAATATCGTATAGGTCTGCTGGGCCTGGGTGTGTCAGCACCGCACACTGGGTCAGTACCGGCCATAATAACGACAAATCCATGATAATCAGATGGTTTTCTCCCCCTGTTCCTGGGAAATGTGATGTTATCTGTCCCTCAGCGGTTGCATAACCTATGTTGTTTTTATTGACATTAAGAATCAGTCAGGCATTACCTATGAGATTGTCACTGACACTAATGGTATGAGGGTTTATGAAAATCCTTATGATCAAACAAAGAGCCAGTTATTCTAAAACCCCCCGAGGTCACATCACGGCTAATGGCTCTTTTGGATTCGCATTACATTAAGACACTGTATAAGAACTGGACTGAGCACTACAGGAGAAATGAATACACTATGATTTTGGACATAAAACCTTGCAGCAATCTCCAAGGCTTTTTCATCTGAACACTGAATCATAAAAATTTAACATCCACACTGTCACAATCGCACCATCTGACATTTTAATTCCAGTCCACTGCATTGGCACATCTGCTAAGATTTGTTCTTTTCCTCTCTGTTTTGTGCCAGTCGCAGGTGCCCATGGGGTTTTGGACAGCTCAGACTCAGTCATTCTTGCTCAGGAACTTGAACCCTATTTGAGGTGAGCAGTGCTATGTTTGTTCACGTGCTTGGCAGGGGTGGTGACATTCAACTCCTATACACTATTTATATCCTCACCTCATAAATTCCACTCGGCAGCTCCACTTGTGGGAATTTAGGTCCTTTTTTTGCTTCAGTTGAAGGAGCTGAACAAGCTGCCTCATGCATGAACAAAACAAACACTGTGGCGGCAGGGTATAATCATTTTCAAGACAAAAACTACACAAGGACATCAGATTTTAAATAACTGAAGCAATATAAAGATGGATAAAAGTTTTTTTTAAAACAACCTTTCTCCTTATTCTTAAATTTTCAGCTTTGACTTCTTGAATCATTCAGTTGATCCACTCTCCTCAGTTTATCTATAATGGTAATACTCTAGAGGCCGTTATTATAACAGAGAACATTATCATCATCATTAAAAGCTGCAGAGTGAAAAAGTCGCATAAGATACCAAAACTGTCTGCTAATTATTTCATGTTTGTCAGTGTCGGGATAAAACATTGACACGACAAACTGTAATCTATTGAAACACGCTATGTTCTCCTCTCGACACACAGGAGAGAATGAATCACACTCAGTCCATTACAAGGATAATCCACATGGCTGGTGTATCATGCTATCTTTATCACTGGGCCAGGGGATAAAGACAAGTACAGACGATGAAGCACAATGCAGAGCAGCTTAGCAGCTGGGCATAAGGATAGATGGATGGATGACGTTTCTCTCTGCTGCTCACCGCCAGTGCCACGCCCCAGTCTATCTATCTGATATTACATAAGACGGCTTAGGAAGATGCAGCTTGATTCACTCTATGTTAAATCAATCTCTGGGGAATATGATGTTGCTGGATATGTCACAACGCACAACAAGCTTTGCACATTTGAAGACTTCCTGAAATATTCAGTTTCATTCAGACAGCTGGCGATGTAACCTAGTCTTGTCATCCATTCAGCTCTATCCATCACCCTTGCTGCTTTCATCCTCTGAATGATTCATTTCTGTTCTTTCTCTCTTTCTCTTCGTCATCAGGTCACTTCTTGTAATCAGCGACGAGCTTCCTCTGAGCCCGAGACATGAGCAAGCCAAACGCCTTCTGGAGCGAGCACGACTCAAGGCTCGCTCCAGTCACATTAAAGGCGATCGCCCCTGCAGACGCTCCCATTCTGATCAGAGAGCCACTGTGTGAGTTGGCTGTAAATGCCTGCGAGGGCGATGACTCCTTTGGCATGTTCGCAAGTTAGATGAGCCCGCTTTGTCTATCCTTCCCTTGCACTTGGTTTGCTTTGGCAGAGCTAAGGTTGCATAACTGAAAATAGGTTAAAGCTTTGGAATCTGACAGTGCTCTGTATTGGTTGTGAAGTTGTTTGCTCTCATTGTGTTTGTGTAATAGTGTGTGCGTCATGTTCCTGAAATCCCCTTTTATCAACAGGAAGCATTCACTTAATTTACAACTGGGAGTATTTGCAATGACTCCTACATTTGTGACAAAACAACAAATCTAGTCCGTGTCTTATTACAATGCTGTATAATCCATTTCTATTTTATTTATCGTTTTCATTTAACCTTTGTTTAACCAGGTAATTACCCCTTTAATATCCAAGATGTCTTTATCTTATCACCTGTTTTTTTGAAAATGGGTCTGTCTCTGAGAAGTGACTGATTTAATCTCATGTTCTCATCTGACTTTGTTTTGCCCCATTTCCACAACTCCCTAGTTTACAACTGGAGTTAAACTCTCTCATGTGACAAAATATTTCTTTCTTTAAAAAAATTGTAATTCACACTTGTCTATCTTTCATGCAGGAAGAAGCAGCAAAGTGAATCTCCCAAACCAACACCTGAGCAGAAAGCTCCTCAAACCAAAGAAGATCTTACACCTCAAACTGGATCCGGTCCTCTCCTCGTCCCAACTCAAAGAGACACTATTACAGACACTCCTGGTGAGCAAGGAAGTCGATCGAGACGTTATGGTTGTTCGCCTACGAGGGTACGTTTTGAGGATGAATCGGAGAAAGAAGCAGAGTCTCGGTACTTGGATAGAGTCAGACAGCGTGGCAGGCCTGGAGCCCCTAAATCCAAGAGCAAAGAAAGTAATACAGATTCTAGCAGTAGTGGTTCAGAGAGGAGCAAAAGCCACAAAAGTGTCTCTATGCTTCCCTCACGGAAGCAAGAAGATGCAGTTGTCAGCGGTGAAACCACAACAGTGATTAAAGAGATAATAGTGCTGGTGAAGAAATGTGAATCGTGTGGCTCGGTAGTCAGGGAACCTCAGCCGGTCTCAGCACCATCAGATTCACAGAACACTGAGCCACAGCAGCCTGGCAACCCGGAGGACCCACGGGGTAAACTGGTTCCTCGCTGGGTGCCTCCGAACAAGCCAGAGGTCAGTACTCGACCGAAAGCTCCTCTAACTGTCACCTTTGCTGGAGCTTATGTGCTTGGAGAAAATAAAGAGAGTAGCACGGGTTGGAAACCATCAGGGTTTGGAAAACTTCGGAGAAGGAGCAGGAAAGGAGAAAGTCGTCTAGAGTCTGGAAATGGTCCGTACGGTCCTTCGTGGGCTCAACGGCGTAACTCAAATCCCAGGAACAGGGTCAACTTGAGCAGAGCTGTTTCATTTGCCCCCGGCAGCCCCGTTGCTCTCGAACCATGTTTGCTGGAAGCATCTGGTGGACTCAGGGAATCACCACCCCCATCTCTTCCTATAAAGTCAGCCCTAAAGTCAAGCTCAAGGAATCGCTCTACTGCTGGACAGTCCACAGTCCAGTTCCAGATTACCTCAAATCAGGGAGGAGAGGCTGGTTCTCAGCATGCAGCTCTAATGGACTCTCCAGACTCAAGAAGGGAGTCCCCAGTGTCTTTAACCCAAGGGATACCCACCACAAGCAGCCCAGTGCCCTGTATCAGGCCCTCCACTTTGAGGTACTCCCCAGCCCGACTCACCCCAGACCTGCCATCGGCTGAACTCTGGGACACCACATCAGATGGGACGGGTGAGTGGTCACTGTGGAAAAGCTGTAGAAAGATGAAGATATTGTTCTGTGACTGAAATCATGGATTGATAATGTATATAAGACTATTGTGTTAGGATTTAATATTTTACAAAAGTAAGGATATAATAGGTGAAATCTGTTCTGTGAAATTTAAATCATGTTAAAAACCCTACAGAAAACAACAGAATGTCTCTTTGACATAAACTCAGATCATCCTTTTCTACCAGCAGGATTAAGCGGAGACCCTGGTTCTGGTCCTGAGTGCCGCCCCGCTCTACGTGGCCTGGGTATGTCTCGGGCCGAGGACCTCAGAGCTGAGCTGCTGAGAGCAGAACATCTGAAAGCTGAGGCCATATGGGAGGAAAACTCTGACGGGTCCAGGTAAGCCAAGATAACAACGCTCTTGTCGTAGCTTAGACAATAAATCCCCTGCCCCCACCAGTGCTGTTCCCATAATGACTTGAGCGTGCCAGTGGTAGCAGTTAGGAGATTAAAACCCTGACCCACAGCCCCCAGGATATCACAGTTAAAAATATTCTGTCAATATCAAGACAATCCTGCCCTCTTCTGGAAATTAAAGGCATTAGCAGTGTGATGAGTCCATTAGCACAATAGTCACAGCAGTTCTTAAAAAATCTCCATCCCAGTGATATGTTGGTTTACTTTGTTATCTAATTGTATTTTTTACTATTAACATCTGAGCCTGCCTCACCATCTGCTAAAAAAACACTACTACTAATGTTTGTTTTACAGGAAACTTGATGGACGACCAAAGCTCTTCCTGCGTCGCTTCTTTTCCTCCATTGGTCTGAATAGTGTGGGTAGACTTGTTAAAGGAGGCCGCTCCAGCAGCATGGAACAACTCAGCATCCCCAGTCCCCCCCGGGCCAGCTCTGCTTCCCCAAGTCCCACACGCAGGCCGCAGCCCACCATCCGCATACAGAGGACCCCCTCACTGCAGACTCTGAACACAGTGAGCAACAGTACAGTTTTCATGCAGTGTTACTTCTTCATTGCTGTGCTACACTCTAAATGTCCTCGTATTCTTGTCTTTGTTTTATTTCACCACATCAAAAAGACGTGATTCTGTTTACTGAAAGAACTTAAGCCACAGGGAGAACACATCTTATTTACATCTCTTTAAACTTGCACTTCTGCTTTGAAGTGCTTTTCACTACTAATTTGCCACAGTGGACCAGCCAGGGCTTTGAAGTAGCTACTGCTGCCTGACACTGGCAGCACAAATAATGCATTTGGGCTTCCCTCCACTCTCTGTCGGAGCCATCCTTGTTGTCCTCTTGGCAGCGGCAAGAGAACACTAAACAGATGTCAACAACTTTTTGCTCCAGCCAGTCACAGCCTCTGTTAGTGTTATGTATGGTTGTGCAGCCAAACTCTGTCCCTGTTAGTTTTAGAGCAATGTCAGAGCCAAAAAGTGAAAAGTTTCAAAAACTGTTCTGATAAATTTTGCCAATATGAAACACACAATTTGTTACAGTTCCTCTTATTCGCCACTAGGTGCTGCCACTGGCCCAACTGCGCAAAGCCTCCTCAGTGCAGAGTTTAGAGAGAAGAACAGAGCGTTCAACAATATTGGGAGAGGTGCAGATACCGTATGGCCTGGCACCCAGGTAGGTGTCAAAGAAAAATAGAGAGAAAGAGAGATAGAGAGATAGAGAGGAAGGAAAAAAGCATTTCGTATTCATCAATATTCAACATTATTCTGGTTCATTAGCCTAATTGAGCTGAATGTCTGTTTCTGCAGCCCTGATAGCCCTCAGCTTGAGCTCCACAGGGCCCTGAGTGCTGAGGAAGTACTTTCCTCCAGAATTGTACGTCCAGTGGGCCGGGTCACCCAGGCCTTCCCTGATGGGACCCTCCTCCTGGAGCTCATCAGACCCCCAAATGGTCCGTTTGGTTTTGTCATCTCGAGAGGCAAAGGTCGACCAGACACAGGTAATTTAAGATGATTAAATTGTTTTTTTTTTCTATTATCTGTAGTTTGAGTTTGCAATTAACTGTTAATTTTGGGAGTATATTTACGTTTTATGTCTTCGCTGTACACAGTATTTTATTAGGATAGGATATACTTATTGTCCCGATGGGAAATTTGTCTTTGACCATTCAGTGAACAATAGTAAAAAGACAGCACATACATCCAGTCATAATAAAATATAACATAATAAAATACAACAGTAGC
>OMNW01031555.1:24229-38471 GCA_900303245.1 Selene dorsalis
TTCATCAAAAAAAAAAAAAAAAAAATTAAAACACCTCAACTATAGCTCAGGCTACAGTATACTACCTCACGTTGTTACAGGCCGTTGCGCTGTGCCTGTTTGCTTTTTTTTAATGCTTTGCCCTCCACAAGCCTGTATAGCCCACGACAGCCAAATAATAATGAATCATTTCATAAATAATGGGTTTAGGAGCTTATCGGGAATGAAGAGGCCGCTGCCGTGCGCTTATCTCCCTCGGCCACATTGCGGCCTGTGTTCCGCTCCCCACACTGAGGGAGCGCACTGGATGCGGCGAGAAATAACTCAGCTACACACACACACACACATACACACACACACACACACTGCTCCACAACTGGCAGGGTAAAAAAAAAGAAAAACCTCAGACATGGATGACCCACTCACAAAATGGCTCCACTTACACAGTAACATCAACAACACGGCTGGAGCGGTAAGTGCAGAAAAATACATCTTTATTTAAAGCGCCACGTTCGTTGTTCCAAACGGCTGTAATTGGGTCGCTATCGGCTGAATTTTATCGGTGTGACGTGCGGAATATTTAGCCTATATTTTCTGCTATTGTCCGATCGGGTGGTGGAGACTGTACGGGATGTGGGCTAATAACGGATGCGAGGCCTATTGGAGAGAATTCCCAGAAATAAAAGTGCGCTTTAAAAAACATGGCGGACTAATGTGGATTTATAATAATATTCTGATTATTTTTTTGATTGAATCAATTACCGACTGAAACACTTACCCCCGTACTATGTGCTGTGTTCAATAGCCTATGACAAGGCTTTGATGTTCGGCTCTGACAACAACAGCACTATGGCCTTCACCACGATAAAAAAGAAAAAAGAAAAATAAGGCTCGGACATGTGTTAAAAACGACCAAGTCCGAGTGTTTCTGAGGATTCACGAGCTTATTTGTGGATTTTCTGTAGTTAGGAAAAAGGAGGGATTTTTTATTTCGACGTAAAATTGATATTACCAAGCTGCCTTCGTGGTCCTGGAACAATCTCTCCTCGAGACGACAATATTCACCTTTAAATAAACCTACATCCGAAATCAGCCTTTAAAAACCTTTGAATGTAAATGACACAAAACTGTGAATAGCTCAACGGTATAAATTGTGCTGAAGGCCAAGTGGCGCTAGATAAGAGACGGATAGAAAAAAAATACATGCAGAAGCCACAAGATAAAACTCTGTGGAAAGGACCAGTTCATGTTTGGAGGATATCCATAAAGCTCTTACTGTATGATTAAAAATGTTCAGCGTGAGGCAACTTCATAAGTGTATGTATATCAGCTCTGATGGTTTAAGTTGAAGGAAAGATCTCAAACCTCCACCAGCTCACAACAGCTCTCTTAAATTAAACATGGATTTACATTTACAGTCTAAATACATTTAAATGTGGTCGTCATGTATCATAAACATTGTCTTTCGTGGATATTCTTTTTATCTTTTGTTTTTTAATATCGAACAAAATGCATAAATTAGGATTTTAAAAAATAACAATTTACCAAGCCAGCATTTAACAGCCTGTAAGGTGTATTTTTACACTCGTTGTTTTGTAGGCTGTCTTTAATGTCTGCAATTGCTAACAATCATTCTGATCATGATTTTAATTTAAGAGAACTGTTGTGAGGTTTGAGATCTTTCCTTCATGATAATAACAAAAAGTATATATAATAGCAACAATAAAAGATCTAAAAAATAAAGTGTTAATTCCCTGTAGTCGTGTATGAAAAGGAAATACGTGGTTTTTGTGCTGTGGTAAGAAATAATATAATGTTGGGCTGAATTATTAATGAAAGGAAATCTTATTCAGGAGTAGTGGACTCGACGGTATAAAAATGATGGAAAAACGGCAGCCGGAGCTGTGTCCTGGAAGTCCCGATGCAGAGTCCGGTCCTGGAAAGCGGGAGGATTCCTCCATCATCTCCAGACACAACGGATGCAAGGAGGACGAGGAGCCGAGGAGAGAGGAGGAGGGGGAGGTGAGGGGAGGGAGCTTTAAGGGGGTTGAAGAGAGGGATGACGTTCCTCTGCAGAACTCGAGCAACGGGACCAGCATCAGCATCATCATCAACGGCGTTGCCAAGGAAACTGCCTCTCACAACGCCCTTGACCTGAAAAGGGAAGTGCCGGTGATCGAGCTCTCCAGGAGGGACGCTATAAAAGCGGTGGAGCAGAGGACTGAAAGCCATTTGGTGCCGATCACGGAACTTCGCAGACCTCCACCGCTGCCGCTGCCGCCGCCGCACCGAGACGACGCTCGAATGGTCCAACTGAGCCCAAACGCGTTTCCTGTCCCGGCCCGGGCGATGCTCTACAACCTGGCGCAGCCTCTCGCCGCCATCAACAGGTAAAGGTGGAGACAAGAAAAAGAGAAATCAGAGTTTCATGAATGCACGTTTCATTTGATCAGAGTGTTCACTGTAAAAGTTACAAGTTTGATGGCTTTAAGATGCTGTCCTATGGTGGCCCTGCAGGGACAGACTGCAGTAGTGTGACAAGATGCCTGTAATGCATTTGAGTCGACATTATGTTGACAACCCTGTATGTTCATGTGTGACAGAGAGATTTAGCTTATATGTATAAAGAAGGGTGTGTGTGTGTATGTGTGTGTGTGTGTACATGAGCCTGTGTGTGAGGAGAGGATGGCGTTTTGTGCACATACATTAAATGAAATGATAGATGCCAGATTTAATGTTTTCTTATACACCTGTACACTTTTTGTCTGCTTTCTGTTGCTGTAGTCTCGGAGGGGAGTCGGAGCAGTACAGCATGTACCCCAGCAACAGGGTAAAGCGCCGACCGGCGCCTTATGAGGTTGAACTCGACGAGGGTAGGCGCATTTTAGATCTTTATAAGTATGGTAAGACGCACTTCTGCTGTGTCCTCCTTCTGCCAATGTAGTTCCCCAAACGTCCCCTCCTCATCTCCATTGTCATTCATCCACTGACATGGATCTATACTGTACCTAATCTGGCTGTTGCAGAGGATGTAACACTTACCATAAGTGTCAACCCCAAGAGGAATAAACGAATCTTAACTCACGACATCAATGTATGCTGATAATCTTAATGTCAAATACATCTACCCGCATGCCATTAAAGTGAACTCTTTTCAGACAGACAGGGGGTTTATTTCATCTGAAACATCCTTTCCACCACTGCCCACTCACTGCCATATGCAGGGGTGGAGGATGGGGGTGCTGCTGCCTCCATGCCAAGGTTTTACTGCAGAGTGGGCTGAAGGATTAAGATAGACTGGGTGTGTTCCAAGGGCGACAATAGCCTGGAAGACACCATTGTTGGGGGTGGGAGGATGTTACTACCTGCAGTGGGGCATCTTTTTTTTCTTAAAGTAAATAGGACACCAAAGAGGGAGAAAACAGTCACCCCCCGAACACCCTTTGCTGAGGTTTGGCACGCTAAACGAAACATTTCTTGTGTATTGCATCTGCACCCCACTTGGCACGCAACGTGTTGTATTTATTTTTGCAAGCCTCTACAGCGGCCGTGCGACTGTCAGAAAATCCATGTGCGTACGGAGGACAATTTTGGGTTATTTAGGTTGAGGTTATTAAACTTTTTTTTGTTTGTCTTTCTTATAAGATAATTTTCCTCAAAATCTATGTGCATCTGTTCTTCTGTTGCAGCGTCTTGCATTCTTATGTTTGAATTTCTTTTCTCTTTTGCCGACTACATTATCTGTTTTAAGTTCAGCATTTCACGTTGTTTGTGTTATATCTTCTATCTATGCCTCCTGTCCTTACTCTCTCAATGTCTGTCTCTTCCCTCCCTGCTCCTCTTCTAGCTGGCCAGCCAAAGATAGTCCGTCGTATCTTCACCAATAGTCGTGAACGTTGGCGGCAACAGAACGTAAACGGGGCATTTGCAGAGCTTCGCAAACTCATCCCCACTCACCCTCCGGACAAGAAGCTAAGCAAGAACGAGATCCTTCGGCTTGCTATGAAGTACATCAGCTTCCTCTCCAACCTCCTGGAGGACCAGGACGGAGGGAGAAATGTTGGCAGCACAACTGACGGGGAAACGGGGCTGCTGGTTGGGGTTGGGGCCCATGATGGGGGCCCTCAGGGTGGACCACATCAGGACACAGTGGTGGGCTTGGCCAGGGACGACCTTCTGGAGACAATGTCACCGGGCTCCAGCTGTGGGAGCCTGCCTGATGGCGATGCTGAGGGCAGTCCTGAGAGCTTTATGGAGGACCAGGACTCACCTCCGGCTCCAAGGACTCTAACGGCTTCTCGTGGGACCACGCTGCATCTAGCTGCTAGGGATCTGAGGCGCAATGGACGCCCGTTGGATGGTTCCACTCGGCGATGATGCTGATGCCAAACAGACCACGGACACACCATACCTGAGACTGAAAGAGGACAATGAGAGAGACAAAATAAGAAATGGATATGCTCAGGACCTGTTAGCTTTGAGTTGTCAGTGTAGGAAGGAGAATCAAGCACCATGTAGTGAGACCATGATCCAGAAGGGATCATGACAACATTCCTGTCTCCACACTACACCTGATGAATAGCGTGGTTTGATTGGTGATCGATTGAATTAGATCCAACAAAGACTTGTAAATTCTGCATGTCTCATGTCTTTGACTGACCTGCAGCTTATAGCTCTCCATGTTTTTAAAGTCCAAAGACTGGATATTCTAAAACACACACACACACACACACATACATATACACATACACAAAAGAACAAGCAAACATAACAAAACAAGACAAAACCAAACAAAAGAATCAAAGAGACACTCAGCAAAGACTTTTAATGTGTAATAATGAAGACCGCTAATGATACTATTGATTACATTATGGTGCAGCCAGAATAGATCTAACATGCCTGCAGAGTACGGCAAGTGAATGGTTCTAAGGTGTCACTGAATAAACCTGTAGATTAATGGCCAACAAATTGAATGTGTTAGAAAAATGACACAAAAGTAAGTTTGCCTCAATTGAAGGATGTAAATGAATGGACTGGACTCTTAATTGTGCCCATGCAGTCACGTATGTATTGTAAATAGCATTATATTTCCACTGCGCAATGTAATAACAGTGACTCGAGTTCAAGTCATGTGATTTAAGATGTACCGTAGTGTGTATGTTGATGGGTTTACTAGCAAAACGATCTTTTGGTAGACAGAAAACGAGGATAAAATGAGAGGAAATGAGATCAACTCAAAATGTAAAGCAAGCAACTGAACCTAGTACATCAAATGTGGTACCATTTAATTCTTTTACACTTTGGTGATGAGAAAATAACACCAAATACAGCACCAGACAGTTTGACACTTTCACTGTCTGGAATGAATATGTCTATTTGAAATTGCTGTGGAGGTACAAGACATGCAGCGTGTTTCTTTAAGTGTACAAAATATGGGTCATATGAAATCCTGGGATGGCCCATGCAGTCCCTTTGACATGAATGTCTCTTTCAGTGTATTTTTTATTTTTAAACTGTAATGCAGTTGTAGTTTAGTAAGGTACACAAATAAATCCCTTCATTGCCGCATTTCATATATACAGACACATAGAGGCGTACATGCCAACAGACTCACACAAACACCACAGACAGTGTTAATATCATAACAACACCAGCAGTTTTCTGACAAAGACAGTTAAGTATTGCTCACTGTTGTTGGTTATTCTGCTTTTTCAGCAGGACTTAGTAGCTTCTATTGGTACCTTTGGTAATGGTATTTTATGAATTGCAGTAAAGGGGCATTGTACGTTTGGTAATGGGATATTTGTTGTAAAATAGTTGTATCTATAAATATATCCAATGTTAAATCGATGAATTTTATACAAAACCCCTGAATAAAACACGCAGAGGAAAAGCCTTGTATTTGATCTCACGCAAGCATGTCGCTGGTCTTATTGATTCACTTCAGTTCATTTGAGTTTAGTCCAATTAAAATGAATTCAGATCGCTGTGGTATGGTGTGATTCAATTCAATTCAGTTCAAGTTCAGCTGTCTTACCAGAAACTGTTATGTATTTTGTGCTACATTGCATCATATATGACAGATTTTCTCCCTGTCACATGTGTATTCTTAATTTCAAATTGAATTGACTAATCGCTGGAGGCAGATAATGGCAAACCATGTGACTGTTAACCACCTTATCTGTACAGTGTATAGTGAAAAACCACAGCCTCCTCATGAAACTCCTCCAGTAGAGCCTGGAATCCTCACTTCCTACCAACAAGTGACAACTTCCTTTGGAGGTTAACGTGGCTCTGTGACCTGCAGGATATCCTGCCATTGTGAAAGTAGTTTTGACAGCCTCTGCCGCACTCGTTTGCACAATGTTGTGTCTGTACACAATGTGAAACCGCTGTGCTGATCGAGACTCCCACCGCCCCGAAAGTTAGGCGCTTATGCAATCGAAAAGTTAGGCCCGCCATCCTGTGATCATTACAGTAATGTGGAAATTTTTGCCCCATAAGTGCTGCTCTCTCTGAAGACCTACTTTCTCATGTTCCATAAGTTTACACACGCAGACTTTGCAACCAGTGCCACTACTACAACAGCATCAGCCCTTGGACGTTTCTAAAAAAGTATAATTGCTTCCAGAGAGCATCAGAGACATCCAGGTGTTTGGAGACCTCTCCTGTGCTCTGCTCTGGCTGTGCCGGGACTCCTCTGAGGGCCTCTCTAGGTTAATGCCTGCCAAACATTTACCTGCTCCAGTGTTCCTGACTCTCAAACAGACACAGATTCACAAAAAGTGAGGGATACAGCGAGTGTATATGAGGGATTGAAAGGGAGAGGAGGCTTGTGTGTTGTGTTGTGTATGTGTGTGTGCTCCAGTGTGTGTGTTCGAGAGAGTGTACATGTTTGTGTGTTTATGAAAACAGGCTTGTGTGTGTGTGCTCTGCATAGATCTGTTTGTGTGTGTGCTGGTGTGTGTATGTGTGTGTGTTTATCAGCTCAGTGCAGATGGGTGGCAGAGTGGCTCTTGCAGCCAAATGATTCAGTATGCTAATGAGTTGTTATCTGTGGTGCTGCAGGAACAATATACTGTCTTTCTCACAGTGGGAATCCAGCCTGCTGGGAGCAGATTACACTGCACACACCGCCAAGGTAGTTATTTATATTTTCGCACGGAGTAGTAGAAAACACATAAACGCACACACACATATACACACATATCCACAGATAGGCCTATAAACAAACAAGCAAGACAACATTTTAACATACACAGACACACACACACACACACAGCCATCACCACCAACTGCAGCACAAATAAAGTGGAAATCTGAGGTAAATTTATGTTCCTCACCAGTAGATGGAGATGTCATTCTGGGCTTCCCTGTTTTAGAGGTTTCAGTATTCTCTTTCAATTTTATTCATAAAAATACAGACATGCCCTTATTTAAAGTTAACGTTAAATTCACCCACACTACAAGTGAAAAAATTATCTTTAGCCAACATACTTTGCTTCAAAATCCTTCCAGTCTTGCTGCGTATCCTACAAAATCATAAAAAGGACATCACCTTAAAATTACTATGTATTTCTTTCCAAAATGGCTCTTTAATGTATATATATGTTCTTGAAAATCACATAAGATATTTGACGACATTTCCATCCATTTATTTTGACTCGAGCCCAGACACTGAATTTGGATGGAAAAAGTACCACCTGTTTTTTTCTTCTGTTTTTTTATGTTGACGTGAATGAAGAAAAATACAGACCATCTTTGATGATGCTCATTTGGTTAAAAACATCCTTCTTTAATGTTTATTATGTCACAATATTTCATGTTATAATAATTTGTTTTTCTTCCCATGCTCCAGCGGCCACACTCTTGGTTGAGTGTATACTCTAACAGTTTTGCTCCCTTAGGAACAGAGAGGAAATATACACACTTTCTGTATCTCAACTGAAAAACTGCACGTCTCTCACTGAAATTACTCATGGACACAATATAATAACTCCTTAGTACAATGTATTGGAAAATGAATGTAAAATCATCATTCATTGCTTTATGGTATTTAAAAAAAATAATAAAGTCAACATGTGAGACCTGGAGAATAGTTTGATATTATTATGTTTATCATAATATAAATCTATCATATAGAGACGTTATCAAACTAAAAGCCAAAGTCGAAATACAAGAGGGAAAAGACGTGTCCTTCCTTATATTGATAGACACATAACTGATTAAACAGCAGGCATCAAAACAAAAAGATGCCCAAATATGAAAAACATTTTTTTGAATCTTGTCATGAATGTAGAGATTAAGTGGCAGTGACGATTTAATCACTCTGATTTTCTGATTCAATCATCAGTCACAGGATTTTCTTGAAGCTCAACACTGTATCAGGATTTTCAGTAATGAAACTGTTTTCCGGTTACTGAAGATTTCTGTGCGTTTGTGTTTTTTAGTGCCAAATTGTTCCTGAGAAGTAATAATTATGGCACCATAGAATGAAGAATAATTGAGAAGAACATCTTATTATTAAGAAATATAACAATATAAGAATATCTTTGTATAATATCTTGGTGAAAAAAGTATTAAAGACAGATCATATTTTAGATTTAGATTCATGTTCTGTACAGGAAAAGGGGGACATTATTTTAAATCTGGTTTCATGTCTAATATAGAATTTGTAAAAACAAAAAACAAAAACTATTGTGCAGTGTGGGTACACCGGAGCCTAATTTATGGTGCATTCATCTCTGTCTCTGCTGCTGAAGGTTATCCTCCTTGTTTAATGCAGAGGCAACTAATTTGTTATTCTGGGTGATGTCAACGAGGCATTATGTTTACTTGTATCGGCTTCCTCTAACCCACATTATTATATTAACCTTTATTTAGACTAGGAAATATATTGAGGTAGCAACCTCATTTAAAATATAGCCGAGACAAAGAAGTACATTCAAAATAGACAATCAACACAAGTAACAGAAGATCACATTAAACATAAATTGACCATCAGCAGGATGAATAAATTAAAACAGGTGCAGTTGTCAGCATTAGTCAGTCGCTGAACCACATGCAGGAATTTCAACAGAAACGGAGCTGAGGTGGATGAGACGTGGGGGTGAGAAATGATGTATGAGTCCACTGCATTTATCTTTACCATCCTGCTGTGTGAATGATACCAGCCGTGCAAGAACAGGTTGAGTCATGCTCTAGATTTTCATGTGTTGTCTCTCAGTGTGTCCATTTGTTGAACATCTTGATGGTGGAAACATCAAGTTCTTATTCATTGTTTGCACCCTTTTCATTACCAGCACTCAGTCTGGTGCCTGCACTGAAGAGTGTCTCCAGTGCTTCTTTACAAACCTTGAGCTCCTTACACCCTCTAGTGGAAAACAAGTGTAATTTTATATCATTAACTTCAATTATTCCTAAATTTGTATTGGCCTCACTGATACAGAGCTTATCTGCTCTCACTGCAGTGACTAATGGCTTATGAATTAGCTTCTAGTTCTGTTTCTAAGTAAATAAAACTCAACAGTCATTCATTTGAAGCAGAGTCATTTTTAATGCATTGTTAAAAAGCAATGAAGTGTGGCACACAGCAGTAAAATCACGCCTCATCCATCTACAAATACAGCAAGGCAAGCAAATCATTTGGTTTGATTAGCAGCAGAGAGAAGACACTGAAACAGCAGTGTTGAGCCGAATCAAGTTAATTTGACAGAGCAGTGCGATAGGCCGAAGGTTGCGCAGAGTATACAAGAAGTTAAACTCAGAGCTTGGTCAAGGTCAAAGGTTGAAGTCACAGGTTCTCTCCAGCCGTGGGTTTGGTTTTTGAGCCTGGGTAAAGCAAGAAGCCGGAGAAAGTGCTGTCGTCCTCGCTGCTGGAGTAAATACCGTTCCAGTCTCTCAGAGTCTCCAGCCACACCTGGTCACCTTCAGTCAGCTGCAGCAGAGCGAGGTTGGACGCCTGATCTATGTCTTGGCCGTACAGAGAATCCCGAGTCCGCAGCTTCCGTGTCCCGTTAACCACCAGGGCAGCGCGCACAGGCCGGTTGCGCACAGTGATGTGGAAAGTGAATAAGTAAACCCCTGGGTAGGTGACGTTGAACTTGCTGAGTGCTGGGTCCCAGTGACCCTCCCCATTGTAAAACACCTTGTCAAACTTGACAGGTACACCGGGTGGAGGGAAGGACCTGCTGGGGAACAAGCCCACGCTGAAGGCAGAGCGGACCTGTTCCACACTCTCACCTGGTGAGCCTTTAGGGCCCCGAGGCCCACGCCCACCTTTAAGCCCCCTCTCTCCTCTCAGCCCTGCCATACCCCTCCCACCTGGAGATCCTGGGGGCCCTCTAGCCCCAGTATCTCCCTTCCCTCCTGAAGGCCCCGGCTCTCCTCTCTCTCCCTTTATACCATCAGTTCCATTCAGCCCCAGGGGCCCCATCTCGCCTCTCAGGCCAGGGGGCCCACGTTCACCCACATTTCCTTTCTCACCTTTCTCACCTGGTAAACACTCGCCTGGAAGTCCTTGTTCACCTTTCTGACCCTTTATCCCGTCTATCCCTGGGGGGCCCATAGGCCCGTCTCGCCCAGCGCTTCCCTTAGTCCCATTCAGGCCAGGTTCGCCTCTTTCTCCCGGGTCGCCTTTCAGACCACTGAAGCCACGTTCACCTTTCTCTCCTTTGGGGCCCGGATCACCTACAATACATGGAAAAGTTACATTCACATAGAGACATGTCTTCATTTAAATCTTTAGATCCTTTCTCTTTCAGTCATTGGTGTACATTTGCAAAGCATGTAGTTAAATAGGTTTTAATCTCACTGAGTATATATGTATACACATTTCTTTTGACATTCTCATTAAAGATACATACCTTTTTCACCTGGTTTTCCTGGGACCCCAGGGATACCAGGAAGACCCACAGATCCTTGAGTGCCTTTTTCACCTATGGTAGTTTTAATAAATAAAGTGTAGAAAATGACGTCCATAAAGTACTTGTACAAAAAAGTGTTTTGCAAAAAAGGAGAGAAAGCTAAAGAGAGGGAAACAGAGAGACATTCAAGAACTCTCTTGCTCTTAAGCCCCGTTGTACCTATGTCGCCATTGAGCCCGTTGGCCCCAGGTATTCCTGTTGGTCCTGGAGGTCCTCTTATCCCTGATTCTCCCTTCTCTCCTGCCAACCCTGTGGATCAGAGCATACTAAGGAGACGGGCACGTTTTGATGTCTTAAAAGTAGCTTTCGTGAAAATAAAAATCTTTCTCACCTGGAGGACCCCTCTCTCCTGGAGGTCCTGGTGGCCCTCTCTCTCCCTTGGGCCCTACGGGGCCTTTTTCTGGTGGACAGCACTCACAAAAGTTGAAGAAGCATTCATTGTAGTCAAGGGTATAGTTTCCATGGGTGTTCCCAGGGGGTGTTATGGCATCTGGGAGGAACTCAGTAGGGTAAGTGTCGCTGGAAAAGTTGGTGCTGTCTGTTGGGGATGAGGTGTAAGCATCCATCGTTACCTCAGTTGTCTCATCTGTGTTTGGGCTGCTAGGAGGAGATGTGGTCGTGGTGGTTCGTCCTAATCCTCCACCTCCGCTGCTGGTCCCAGCTCGAGGGGGCTTCTTGGTGCTCTGAGGTCTGGGCCACCGTGTGGTTCTGGCACTGGAAGTTAGCACAGCCATCAGGACCACAAGGAGGGTGGTGAGGAGAATAAAGCGAATGGATGACATACTAAAGGCTTGGCACAATGATCTGTGAACAAAAGGTTAGAAGGAAGGAAGGTTAGAAGGCTAAAGACAAAACAGGTGCATCACTTTGGAAAATATCTTTTCTATTGCAAGAGTGTGATTAAAATGTACCACAAAGCAACAAGTGCATCCTACCTGCTGTTGTCGATGATGATGACTTTTCACTCCATTCCCTCAAACTAGCGACTGATACAGTTTACCTCCTTCCTTATATTGTCCCCAGTACCCCAACTACCGCATCATTAAGCCGGTGAGAGAACAAGGGACAGAAACAGCAGGGGTTATTAGGAGGTAGGTAGGCAGGGAAGAACAGATTACATGACTCCTGAGGGATGTGAAATAAAGTAGGTTGTATACAAGGCAAGACTTTACTCTGTGATATCGGATATGAGTCCAGGGGCCAGCGGTGCATACACTACTATGGTGGTTTTCACGCACATGCTTGCTTTGTACACAAAAACAAGAAAATCTAAAGTTACAAACTTAGGCGCACTTTCACAGAACATGTGTACATACACACTGTGTTTATACCCCCCAAAAAATCACACCTTGTTGGTAACGGATAACGTTGTGTATGAGACTTACCCAGGGAAACACTTGGTACTGATCACGCCATTTGGCAGATCCTCAAAGCAGAAAATGGATCACCATGGACCAAGCGGGAGAGGGATCAATGTCCCAAAACAGGTGGCATGGCAACATTGATCCAACCATTGACCACATTGATCTAACAAACCTAAAAACCCCAGTAAACCCAGTAAGCCTCATGGAAACCTGGCTCCACTGAACCCAGCTTCACACAACTCAGACTGTGTGTTGGGTGCAGTCAACCTCTGATATTTTACCCCTGAATGACTCATGGTTGGTAGACTCCAAACAAAATATGATAATGAGCTATGCGATATGCAGGAAATTCATAGTTGAGAAAAAGGCTGGCACAGTAGAAAAGCAGATAGTCACTATGGATATATAAAGTTGTCTGGCTGAGATCCAGTTCCAATCTATACCCCCAGTAAAGAAATCTAATCAACAAAAGACCTTCCTCCAAAGCTAAAAATCCAAACTTGATTTGAATAACCTACTAAAACACAATTTGCTTCATCACTCAAAAAGGAAAATATATAATCTAATAACAATTCTGTGCATTATTCATTCTGTACAAGCTGACTGTCAGTGGCCTACAAATATACGTTGTTTATGATTTACATGTATTATTGTATTTTGAATAGAAGGGTTATATGATTTTAGTTTGTATTTGTGTATGTTAAATGGAGCAATGATACATATTTTGTTGGTTCAATTGGCCTACTGTGAGTGTGTGTGTAGACCGCTTTGTGAATCGATTAAGTCTGAAAAAGGTGTAGCTATTACTTCACAGAGCCACCAGAGGCCAGTGTTTGTTCAGTGACTATTCTAACCAACAAATAAACAAAGGCCCAGTCTTATAACTAATTATTGGGTAATAATATCCCATAATAATATTATTACTATTTATTTATTCTTTCTTTTTTTACCCAAAGCTTGTTGCATATGCGTTATATTTTTATAGATAGATAGATAGATAGATAGATAGATAGATAGATAGATAGATAGATAGATAGATAGATAGATAGATAGATAGATAGATAGATAGATAGATAGATAGATAGATAGATAGATAGATGGTGGTTTGTTTAGTTGTGACACATATAGGTAAAACGTATCTAGGTTAAATACGGCCATAATATCCATGTAATATTATTCTAGATTACATCATGACTTGATTCCGCAGCCACCGCCATTGTTTCCAATGTTTTGCTTGTGCGTTGTGTGAGTTTGCAGCAGCGCACTCACGTCAGCGCGGACATCTAAAGGATGAGCAGGGTGAAGTTGGCCGCTGTCAAAATAATGCACCTCCTCTAAAGACTTTCAAAATAAAACCCTGCGCTTAAGAGCCACCATTGTGCACCCGAGCACAGCCCTGCCCTGTGTTGCTTTATTGCAATTACTACAGGTGTTTTCCGGTCTCGCGCTCACTCCACCTCGGTAGTTTGACACGGCTCAAGAATGGAGGTGTGTGAGTGGAAAATGTTATGTTGATGCGGGGACTGAGCAGGCACATATCCCAGAGACGAAACGGGGTCAGCGGCGGAAAAAAAGGAGGACACCTCCGAGTCACATCGTCGACTATCGCCCCCCCGGTGACTCCCATGTCTCTCTCCGGGGTGGGTCTAACCCAAAATATCCGTCATCCAACAATGGGCTGTGGGAGATCGGCTCAACTCGGAGAATCCTCTTGCAGCTGTTCAGAGAGCCGAGGATAGGACCGACACTGCCGCGTCAATGAGGGTTTCTTGTCTGCTTTTGTCCGCCTCCCGGCCCCGGTGTCTGGCAGCACAGTGTGTGAATAAATGCGCCCGGAGCAGAGACGACAGGCCTCCGAGGAGCACCGTGTAGATGTTGAGATCCAGACGTTGTCGGACATCGTGGTAGTGAATCGATTTTTTCGGAGTTCCGCTGAGCGGATGGAGTGAATTGTGCAAAAAAAAAAAAAAAAAA
>OMNW01031555.1:42547-73477 GCA_900303245.1 Selene dorsalis
AGGCCCACCTCCCCGAGTCTCTGAGGCAGCAGCTGCAGGCTTTTGAGAGAGAAAAGAGAGAGAGCGCCCTCTCTTACACCAGCATCCTCGAGCAGCGCATCCTGTCTGTGGATCGTGAGATGCTGGACAAGCTCTCGGCCAATCATGATGAAGCAGGTCAGGGAGGGAGGAGAGGAGTGGTGGGAAGTGAATATATACTAGGAGTGTGTGTGTGATAGGGGGTCGCAAAACCACATGTGATTCATTTAATTTTGAGACTATTGCTCGAAATATCCTGCTCCACGTCTCCTTGGTGATAAGAGAGATGTTAGAGTGACGCCTTCAAGTGCTCGTCATTCACGCTGCCTGCCTCTTAAAGGGCAGTGTGTCATAACACCTCCGCTATTGAATACAATCTCAGTTTCCTGTAAAACACCCTCTCAGTTCAATGACATTTTCCTTTTGGACCCTTTTCTTTATTTGAAATGCTGACGAGAAGCGTGAAGGTAACATTATACTGCCGCGTGTGTTGTAGTGTAGTTGATACTCTTTGCCCAGATCTAGCCTAAATTTCAGAATTTGAGTATGGACCTCAACTTCATTTGCATGGCCTTTTCAAGATTAAAGTTACGGTGGGAGATCTATTTCTGGAGCATTTTTTTTTTTACAAAATTGCTTGAAATACTCTTCACACCCCAACTTCAACCAATTAATTTAATGCTTTTTTTCACAAAAATGAAAAAAGGAAAGGACAACGTCAGTAATCCAATGTAGCACAATAAAGTCAGCTAGGTGGTAATGTACCTCTAAACTGGATGCTGGATGGTTTATTATCATGTTAGGTGTTTTCTTTCACGTGAATGAGCCAAGAGAAAAAGCTGGTGGAAAGTTAGCGATGCTGTTCAGTGAAGCCCCATTACATTGGGTCGCTCTGCAATGGTAACACCTTCACAGAACGACCCAATGTGAGGATCCTGTGCTCTGGAGGCGTGGCTTCAGAGAGAAGTCTGAGGATAGGGGCCTGGACTTCTGAATTGTGTATTTTCAAAATGTGGCCTGCTCGAACCGTTTATCCTGTAGTGATACTTTGAGCCCTGAGAATAGCTATGTTTAAAACTAATTCTCATCAATCACTGTATTTATTATAGTGTGGAAAATCTGTGAAAATATAACTAAAATGTAATGAATGTGCCGAGGTGAAAAAAACTTTAGTGCAGAGGAAAAAAATATAAGAATATGTTTTGTGGATCATTGCAGGCTGTGATCATAACTAACTGCCATACTGTGGGAAAACCCAAACTTCCATGACTCTCAGCTGTTTAAATTAAACCACAACCAGGTCTGAGTCAAAATTGTAAATATCTACGAGCTGTGTCATGTTGTTTTTCATTTTTATCTTTCTCGTATCACTCTGTGCAGGAACGACATGTCTGGTGGCGCTGCTTTCAGACAGGGAACTCACGGTAGCTAATGTTGGAGACTCTCGTGGTGTGTTGTGTGACAAAGATGGGAACGCTGTTGCGTTGTCACATGATCACAAGCCGTATCAGCTCAAAGAGCGCAAGAGGATCAAGAGGGCAGGTACATAACTGAATGAGAGAGCAGCACCACTTGAATATAAAGCACACTCAACAACTAACTGCATTACATATACCTGTGTCTTTGAATGTGGGTTGTCTTTGGTTGCCATCTCATGGCCTAATTAGGAATAGCATTGTGTTAAACTTGCTAACAATGTCATGAATAGAGACCTAAGCTGTGTGATTAAAGGATTTTCTCAACTTAGCATTCATCACATTCTTAAATCAATTGGGAGCAGTTTTCTCCCTCGGGTGCGGCTTGTGCTTTGTCACTCTCACACAGCAGGCGATCATAAGTATGTCTGTGGATCAAACATAGACTATAAGTAACCCACCAGTAGCCGTCAAGCACACTTTTCATCATCAGATCCTCAGACTCTTAAGCTCTAATTAATTAAAACCCATTTTTACCTTCACTTCCAGGAGGTTTCATCAGTTTCAATGGCTCCTGGAGAGTGCAGGGAATCCTTGCGATGTCCCGCTCTCTGGGGGACTATCCGCTGAAAAACCTCAACGTGGTCATCCCCGACCCCGATATCATGACGTTTGACCTGGACAAACTGCAGCCAGAGTTCATGATCCTGGCCTCCGATGGCCTGTGGGACGCCTTCAGTAACGAAGAGGCCGTTCGCTTCGTCCGCGAGCGCCTGGATGAGCCTCACTTTGGTGCCAAGAGCATTGTCCTCCAGTCCTTCTACCGTGGCTGCCCAGACAACATCACTGTCATGGTGGTGAAGTTCAAAAGTGGAGCTGGGGGGAGCAGCAAGGCAGGAGAGTAGGTCAAGTTTAAAGCTCACATTGTGATCAATGTTTTCTATGATTTTCCCCATCTTCTGGATGGAGCAACAAGTGTACGATATTAATGGAGAACTGAGAGAACACAAAGTATAGACACTGAGAACTGTACTTTGTAGAAATGTACACACACAAACACAGACAAACACAAAGACATACATGCAAAAACATGTCACATTGGAGTTTTCTTTTATTCCTACTTTTCTGACTGAGATAAGGGCATGTAAACATAATATAAACCCCATATCCATCTGCCAACTTCATGATGAACCCTAACCCTTACTGAGGTTTTCCAACAGTGGAGAAACAGACACCAAGCAAGGTATTTCTCTCAACCAGCACACTTCAGACTGTGATTGATTTACTACTGTTTACTGTACATGCACATGAATGGTACAGCATCCACTGGAGGCTTCTTCAGAGGAGGCTTCAACTAGTGCCTACTCAAGAACTTACTGTGCAACTGTGCAGGAAGCTAACAAAAATGTAATTGCAAAGACCACCCTGCTTGCTGCATTTTGATGATGCTCTTACATAATATATGTAATGTATCACATCATTGACATGAGATATTGTCACAATCCAAAAAAAACAAAAAACAACAACAAAAAAAAAGACTCCAGTGGATCCATACCTTTAACGAACTTGAAGTGATGCAACATTCAAAATCTAACTTTTAAGTATCATATCATCCCCTTTGGACCTGAGAGGTGGCTGTTAATCATTTGAGGTTTTATCCTCGAACTACATTGACTACAGTGGAGGGAAAAAAAAGTATGGCAGAAGTCTGACCACAGTTCCTACCACTGGTCTGTGGGGTGGAATTCAGTTCAATTTCAAGGTGCCACACTGCTCACAAGTCTTCAAATTAAAAGGTATCTCTTAGGTTACTGGACTTAGGGTACTGGAGATGATTCTGCAACTTGTTTAAAGTATATCTTCTGCTTCTTTGTAAACAGTCAGATAGTTGGCCGTCTTAAATATGAATGCAACTGTTTATGTTTCCGTAAGCCAACCAGTAAACTGTATATGGAGTGAAGGCTGAAACGGCACATCATTACAGCCACTGATCAAGTCTGCAAGACATGAGTGTTACTCGAAGGCAGCATTTTGGGTAGACCATCACTCAAACATGCAACTCACACATATGCACACAAAAACACACAATTCTGAAAAAAATGCACTTTTCAGATGTTTATTTTTTTGGAATGGCGAATTCTTATTACATATCAATGTAAACACTGTATATCCTCAGTAATACAGGAGGATTTTAAATGTATGTAGAACCTGATGTAGTTTCTGACCTTCACCTCTTGGTAATGCAATTTTATGGAGCTGATGTTGCATCCAAATGATTTTACACCATCTGTATCAGGGCATGTGCTTTGGCTTGTCCGTGTTCATGAACAAAGTTCATAGGGTTTGTATCCATGAACTCTGGCTGCCTTTGACCTGCAAGCACACAAAACAAGAGGTACAACTGACGTCCATGCCTCTGCTGCCATGAGAAACTGACTCAGAGATGACACATCATGAACTGTACAGCTGCAGACAGAACGCTTGTAACTAGAAATATGATAGGCCCCTGAAGCAATACGACCGGTGTCATCAACAGCTACAACCTGTCAAAGAAAGTTACAGTAAACCATTGCTACTTGATTTACTACTGTTTTTGTTTTCTGTTTTTTTTAAGTTAAGATACTTTTTTTAATTTTTACCACTGTGTATCATGACCTTTACATCAGTCAGGAGAATCCTTTTTTAATTTAACAATTTACCTAATGCCTTATTTATTGTTTTTGGATATGTCCGGCAGATTGCCAAATCAGTCTTCTGTATATTCAGTTTTTGGTCCTTCTGGTCATGAGCAGAAGTTTACAATAAAACAAGATATCCATCACTTTAATTTGAGATGCAGTGCGTGATTCACACATGTTGAGCTGATGCTCACTGTAAAAAGAATAAATTGTAAAGACTCTGTATGTAAATTATCAGTATTAAACAAGCTCTTTCATCTGAAATGCATTTTCCCCCTCAGTCTTTATTATTGCAAAGCCATTGTGTTTCATTCTGGCCTTTAGTAACCTAACTGCACGTTCAAGTTCAGTCACTGCACAACACATTTTTAGTTGGCAGTCAGCTCAGAGATGACCTGAGAGAACACTTGATACTTGAGACTTAAGTGCCTTGCCTAAAGGCACAGCAAGAATAAGCTATATATGGAGGAACAGAGTGATACATTGATGATACTCAGCCTTTCCTGGCACTTGACTCCACTGTTCCTTCTTCCAACTATGTCTCAGTGACCTGTTCGTCGTAGTTATAATCACAGCCATCAGAAAAATGAGGTGGTGAGATCAGAGCCGGGTTATGGAAAAAACACGTGACGTCTTCTGCGTGTTTCTGGGATGCCTCTGATGGAATAAAAATAGCAGCCCTGTGCTCTGCCACTGCAAAGCAACTCAACCCCGGCTGCAGCCTTCAGGAGCTGGGGGCTAAGACAGCTCAGCGGCTCTCGCTGATGCCAAGTATAGAGACGGCCTCTGCCAGGTGGAGATACTCAGAATAGCTCGGACATGAAGTGATCTACATGCACAAGACCCCTGTTGCAGTAGATGTTTTATGACCACAAACTCAAGTGCGTCACCGCAGCTTTACGGGAAGTCTTGATCCTTTTATATAGATTTGGCTCTTTATAAGTGAGACAAGGGCGCGTAGGCAGCAGTGGAAGAAAGTTGTCATAAAGCCAACTCAGAAATAAGCAAGAACACAACAGTTCTGCTTTCCATTGCCCTGGACTAGTCTAAATCTAAATCACAGTATGGGACAACAAGGCTCCAAATCCTCCATAGAGGCGAGGGTGATTTTCCAGCGTTTTGGCGCAGTGGACATGTACCAGAGAATGGGAACATGTTCCACTCCAGCCTCCGTTATCCACATCCAGAGGAAGGTGACCAGTCAGTCCGCAGGTCGTCACTCTCCCCGGGCACTGGGGAAGTCAACGCACCATGCATGGCCCCAGAGCAGCTGTGACGCCGGGGGACTGGTGTACGTGATGGACAACCCAACCGGCGGCGTGTGGGTGAAGCCGGAAGAAAAGTGGATCCGATGATAGAAAATGTAAACCTTGACGTGAAATATTAAAGAATTCAACGATGGAATTGCGTCACGCACGCGGTGTTTGGATGCACTTGGTGTGTTCAGCTTTGGCGTCTTCCCGAGCACCAGGAGGGCCACACCGGTGGTTTTCGGTTCCATGCGCCGAGCTGCGCCTCGACCAGACAGGGGTGGGTTTGGAAGGTCCCCGGGCGACGTGGAAGGGCTGGATGGACTGATTTATTGATTTAGTCTGTACGAGACGCTGTCGTCCGGTATTGAGAGGGGGTTAAGAGTTTCTAACTTGATTGTGAGTTGATGAGGGTGAAAACATCAGATTTTTTATGTTTTCAGAATAATGTGAAGTAGATCCAATGAAAGACAGGAGCTCAGGATGAGTCAGTGAACTGGGAGTTGACATGTACCACTAAATTGTGTTTTGTAAACACAGTGCCCAGTGGTCAGAGTGAGAGCTGCATCCTTCCAATGGCTGACCAACCTTCATTTATTTTTCCTTCCTTTTTTACTTAACTTATCTGAATTTTTAGATTTCATGTTATTAATGTGATGTGTAATAGACTTTGCACTACAATTGTATTTTTTTTCTTTTAGGGTTACATCGTTTTTTAAACAATGATGGTTTGAATGTATAATGAGGTCACCTTAAAAGTTAAGACTTAATGTCTGCTCAAACATTTTAGTATTGAAGCCATCATGGCAGCATAATGCCTGTTTATGGTGTTTATGGTTGCTTTTGTTCATGAGAAGCTGGTAGAAGGTCTAGAGCAAGTGATTGTGCATCTGAAGGTTTACATCTGTGACATTTAATGGGGATGCCATGGTAGTAGTATGAGGACTGTTAGAACATTTAAAAAGTTGAAACCTCACATTTTCTTAATATCAAGGAGACCAGCACTGGTTCACTGAGAAACTGCATTGATTTATTTGGCTGGTTCACTGTTTCATTGTCCTGTGTTTGCCTAATGATTGTCAATAACATTAAGGAGACAAATGCTTTGTGATGCTTTTTTGTCACAATTACTGTTGCACAGTAGTGCAAGTGCTCCATGGTTTGAATTCATGCATTACTTATATAAAATATATTAATTTCCTTTTTTTTAATTTAAATTACAAGATTACTTTCTTTAGTTAATCCATGAGCTTTACCTGGGTTATGTACTTTGATTTTGTAGAGTACTTTTCAACTTCAGTGGAATAATGCCTCTTGAAAACAGTTCAAGTTCATGTTGTAGCTTTTGAAAACATACAATCTGGATAGTCTTTAAGCCATCTTAAATGTAATAAGCAATGAAAATGACAATGTTGACTTGTCTAAACACAAGCCATCTTTACTTCAAGTTATTCACCATTTAATTTCAACTAAGTGATGTGTAATTGTGTGAAAACTAGTTTAATTATTTCCTAAAGCCATGTGCTAAAAAGAACACCCCAATATTTTTCAATTCTCCTGACATGGTTTTATAGTACAGTATATGTGAAAAGTACTGTGATATGAACAATATGTAAACCACGCCATGTGTTCATTTTATGATAGACTACATCACACACTGCACCACGCCAACTTTAAGCTCATGCAAACTCAACAGAAGGACCTTTTGAACTCCCAGTCCTTCTGTTATAAAGCAGTGAGATTGTGTCAGTTGACAGTCCCATAACTAACTGAAGCAGGTGACGAGCACACTTCGCTTAAGACAACAGAGAGCAGTTACACACTTCAGCAATAAAAGTTCCAAAATATGCTGAAGGGAGCAGTGCAACTGCTCACAAACATCTATAAACACACTACGATGCAATAACAGCAGTAACTGAATTAAAGCAACTGCAGGAGACGACAGTTAAACAGCCACTGAATACACTCCCTACCAAACCAAGCAAAATGAAAATGTGCATTGTGGGATTTCTAAACAGTATGAGAGTGGTGCTTTAAAGCACAAAAACATTTTGCCATAGAAACACAAAGAAACTTCATGTATTTTATGAAATCTGTAAAGAGTCAAAGAAAAACTATCAGACGTTAAGCAAAAGTATTTGTCTTTAAGATCCATCTATTAATTTCCATAAAGCAAATTACTCTAATTTTATCCAGTGGTTTTAAGTTTTTTTTTTTTCTGTTTAAATCCACAATCTTCAAGACTTGACTGTAACTACCTCCTTCTCTGTGGCATAAGCCAAAAGTAACTCTCCAGCCACAATGCAGTGCTGAGCATCTTCAAACAGATGACATCTCATCAGCCAAGTCCTGTAGCATTCTTCATCGACTCTCTGTCCGTTTTAATATTGATTTTAAGATTTCACTGCACTTTGAAAGCATGCCAGCTAGCTCCAAGCTAGAGAACAGAAATGTTAACCCCATAGGAGCCAGCTCACAGCCTTAGATCCTAGGGTGGGGCCCTCATGGCTGTTCCAAAGTTGAGCCTTAAATCTAAAGCCTTTTACCATCAGGGCGTCTCAGCTTTGGAGTGACCTGCCAGAGGAGATAAGAGGAGCAGATTTAGTCACTTCTATTGACTCTCTTCTTAAAACCTAGTTTTTTTTGTTTTTTTGGAAATCATCTTATTCTCTTATCGTATTTTATATCTTTTTACTGCATCTTCTCTGTTTTATTCGCCATTGTCACATTGCTTGGACCTGCTTTTGTTTGGCCTTCCTGACCAGCATTTAGTCACTTTTTAAGCCTTGCTGTTTTTGCACTTTTGTCAAATCACTTTCTGAACTCTGTTGTTATCGGTGAAGTTATTGTTGTTATTTGAGCCATAACTTTATCCAGAAAACAATCTATTTCAGTAAAATGTCTTAGGGTATGTTTTTATAATCAGAAGGCTATGACAAAAATGAGCACATCGCAAAATTGTGGATGAAAGTGTTCATGTCAGAGTACAATGAGGAGGAATAGCTAGCCTCCAAACTTTGCCCCCTGGTGTGACACCTTATCGTTGCTCTGTCATAGTCAGCATGGAGCTAATGGCTGATGTATTAAACTCAGGGCACCGCACTAAGCAAACATTGCATCAAAGGTGTACTGTAAAGGGAAGATGTGACCATCCCTCTTGATTTGACTCTCCACTTCGCCATGGGTCATCGAGGATCTAAGCAACCCGAAGTCCGAGTTCTCCTCCTGGGCCTGGACAACGCTGGGAAATCAACTCTCCTCTACAAACTGAAGCACAACGCGTGTGTGAGCACGGTTCCTACCATCGGCTTCAACGTGGAAATGCTGGAGGCGAGGAAGAACCGGAAGAACATCGCCATGACCGTGTGGGATGTCGGCGGTCAGAGGAAGATGCGGGAGCACTGGCAGAGTTTCCACCAGGACACAGCTGCCGTCGTGTTCGTGGTGGACAGCTCCGACACGGCGCGTCTGGGGGAGGCGAGAAAGGAGCTGGAGAACACGCTGAGGAGCGATCAGCTGTCGGGACGTCCGATTGTGATACTCGCCAACAAACAGGACACGAACGGCTCTCTGAACGCCACTGAAATCAAGGACAAGTTTAACCTGAAAAAGATCTGTTCTGGTCGGGACTGGTTCGTCCAGCCTTGTTCCGCATCCACGGGATTTGGAGTTGAGGAGGCTTTCAGACAGGTGGTCCACATGGTCAAACCCCCATCAGAACCTGGGGCGATGAAAGACAACATCAAGGAGACAGTGC
The DNA here is from genome assembly GCA_900303245.1 of Selene dorsalis. Lineage (NCBI taxonomy): Eukaryota > Metazoa > Chordata > Actinopteri > Carangiformes > Carangidae > Selene > Selene dorsalis. The sequence goes on from OMNW01031555.1 coordinate 51,666, forward strand.
ACTACCTGAGAGCGAATAGCAGACATTAAGTTTTATTCACATTAATTGTGATATTTTATTTATGCCATTCACAATGAAACAAATTGCTATACATCTAAACTCCCTTAAACCATCAATAAATGACACTTAACGAGGTCCGATCATTACTCAGTGACAATACTTTACCCCTTAATAACTACTGGTCTTTGCAAGCTACAAAACAATGACTAAAAATACGATCATGCTATTATATGGACACAACAGGAAACACCGGATGCCGTTAGGCGGTGCATTAAAGTACTGCTGAGCACCTAAAGTAAGTGCAGAGATGTTTTCATTGCTGTATGCATATCTTCTTTCAATTATTAAACAGAAATCGATTATCTCACAGCAGGGGAAAGTACAATAGGTAAGTTCACGGAGGTACAGAATATCAGCAGGATAAGAAACAAACATACGTTATGGGTTATAGTTTGGTGCAGTGATGCTTTTGAGAGACATCTGTGAGTCAGTCTTGTGATACATTCATTAATATTGGGGATCTATTGATAGACGCAAATTTGATTTAAATATTCTAACAAGTCTACAGTCATAAATAAATAATTAGTGTTTTCACAATGATCCATTTGGTCTGTTGTGCTAAATGTTAAGTTGGTAAAAGGCGACTTTTTTTTTTTTTTTTTGTTAAGATCAGTCCTGATGAATTCAAGACCCCCAAAAACACAGCAACATCTCAGTATAATGAACAAAGAGACTTGGCAACCCCAAAATGTGGTTTTGTCAACAGTAAAAGCATCTATAAAGACTGCCTGCTAGAAAATGGAAACAAACTTGGACACACTTGAAGTGGTGGGGTCGTGTAAGAAAACATATCTATTAGGTTGAAAGCATTCAAAGAAGCGGAAGTGTGTTTATGGCGTTTCTTAAATATCCACTTGGAACATACAAAACGCAGAGTCTCAAGCGTCGGCCCGTACCGCGGTACAGCGCAGAGCCGTGCACTGCGCCTCGTCATGTAGCCGGTCCCATATAAGACTCGTGCTTTCCGCTGCCTCCTTCCCGCACCGTCTCTTCATACGTCGGTAAGCGTTTGCAGTCCTCGTACGCGGGCAGCTGGGCAGCCGGGGCCGGGTCCGTGAAGGTGTCCGGTGTGCAGCTCTCCACGAGCGGCTCTTGTGATGTGGTAACAGTTGGTTGTCCGTTGGGTGGCGGGGTGAGCTGCCTGGATTTGGAGCACAAGGCTCTGTGGATGAGGTATCCCACAGCGAAGAGAAGCAGCATAATAAGCACCCCAGAAAGTTTCCGGGTGACCATGGCGATATTGTAGTACGTGGTATTCAAGTCCACGATTCGCTTGCAACAGGTGACTGTGGTGGTGTCGTTTCCCTGCACGCAGCAGATCTCCTCGTCTCGACAAACGATCCGTCCACATTTTTGGATGGAATGAATTGTGCGAACAAAAAAGCAGACGATGAGCATCACTGGTATTTGGCATCTGTGGATAAACATCGCCGTTCTGTTCGGACGAGAGAAATTATCCATAGAACCTGGACAGGAGTGCCTGGGTAACCGGATGCAGGCGAGACCAATCACTTGTGGGTAATACCCTGAAAGATGCGTTTGCTGGACGGCTGACGCAGAGCCATCACCAGCGCACCGCATGCCCAGAAGACAGATACCAATATTGGGAAAAAAAAAAAAAGAAACAGAAAACCACACGAATGAAATAGTCCAGACTCAGTCTACACCAAAGTAAGATATCCTACATTTAGGACAATTCAGATTAATGTGCAAGAATTGTCTCTGCAACATATGAATATGCCAATAAACTTAACATCAGAGGTGTACTTCACTGTTCCGGGGATTTATTATGCACTTAGTGGGTATATGGATGCCGTCAGGAGAATAGAAGGCACAACATCATAGACACAAATGGTCTGTTTATTTCATATTAAAGTAAATAGGCGCCCAGGAAATCGACCAGTCCTGTAGCAGGCACCAATGACCTGATAAAATATGAAGGTGGGAGGGAGGGGATATTGAGACAAGAGGGGGGAACCCAGGGTTGTCGTTTAAGCACCACGGACAGCGCTCAGTCTAATGAAAACAGGCCTTCAAGTACATTCGGAGACCAAATCATGTTATGTCATTAAAGAGGACAATAGTGCTACCAATTATAGCCTATGTGATGCTACAAGTGCAAAGTGCTGTTATTAATGACTTTTGGTAAAGTTCCCATTGAAAGGTTTGGGTAGACTTCAGTAAACTGAGCAGAAACAAGATGATTTTGATTCCTTTTCTAAAGTATACCACATATAACAATGACTAATCATTTTACTGGACGTTGCAGCAAAGCAAACATTTTATATTCCATTATATACCCCCACAATGATTGATCAATTACGTGACTACATGATGAGTAGGTTGTGGGTAGTAATGGAAGGAAATGCTCCCTAATAGCATGACTGCTTTTCTCCTTGGTTCAAAATGGCCAGTTTGATGATTCTGTACAGTGGATGTCAAAAGCATATACTGTGTAGTATTGTGTACAGTGTGTCTGTGTTAAAATACACAAACACAATACATCCTATGACATCCACTTCAGTTTCTTGGGCCTAATGATGCTGAGTGCTTAAAACCCAATACTAATTAAATTCACTAAAGCCATATTGAATTCTTGGTCAAGAAACACAGGATGCTGGATTTTGTAAAGATCAGATATCAAGTAACGAGGAAAATTGATGTTCATGCGTTATTGCATCGGGTAGATGCAACAAAAAGCCCAAAGTTTATGTGGTAAAATATTTATTGGAAAAAAAAAGGTTTGACTTTTGAACAGAAAAGACCAGTGTTGTAACAGAATACCCTTCAGTACATGGAAAATGGTAAATATTGTTCCTTTGACAGTAGAGTTCACAGGAAAAACTTAAATAACATGACAAAATCAAATGACAAGATTAAGCTCTGCATTCGCAGGGTTTGTCATTTGGGCCAAAGATGTTTGCTCATGGCAGGGGTTAAATAATAGTCTATTTTATTTTGTAATCAATGGTCTTGAGTATACCATCAAGTCTCAGGTGGTCTTGTTCTTTGGTGAAAGCACCTCTTTAGCATCTGTTGGCCTTGTTACATATTTGCTGGATGGGACAACAATAAGGGGTCCCAGCTGCACAGTTTTCTCTGGAAAAAAAATAAAAATAAAAAAATCAATTCCCATTAAATATTGGGAACGGTCTTTTTAAGATGCAGTGTATTTAAACATAATTCAGCAATTTAACCTTCAAATTAAAAAAAAATGTGTTTTTTAGGCCAGAGTGATATGTAAAAAAGAAAATATTGCATTGGTGATAGGTTGCATGAAGTGTAGTTGGAATGGTCATTTTTGTGTTTTGACTGATGGTCTTCAGAGCACCACAATGCTACATTTATCGTATGTTGTAAAACATTTTACATTTATCAAGTGCAACATCTTCAACTAGGATATTATTCTTGGTCATGAGTTCAATGACATTTCCATTAATTGCTCGGCCTTAGTGTTCATCTACTAATGCTAAACTGACTATATCAACTGGTCTTATACTCCGTCAACAAACAGTGCTGTAAAACAAATCACTCAGATTCTACTACTCAACCTACAAAGACCCACTGGTTAATCTGGAAACAGATAAGATCTTTAAAACCATAAAGTGTAAGATCTCTCAATAAGATAAGTCTAAACAGAACATAAAAAGGGGCACAAGAGTAAAATTTCAGAAAATGTTTTATCTGTTGTACTCACCCGTTTCATCTGTTTCTCTTTTCATCAGTCCTGCAGAGGATTGATGAGGTTTGTTGTGTTGCTTCTGCTGCATTCCTGGACGGAAACGGATAAATCTGGCTGGATGTTGCTCATCTCTGTTCTGGACGAAACTTTCCTGTGAGGTCGTTGTGGACGAGGCTTTAGTGATGACAGTAGTTGTAGGGGCTTCAGTGGATGGAGGCTCCTCATCCTGATGGGAGACACCACAGCTTCTGCATGCCTGGTCATTCCCATCAACTGACTGCCACCTGGACAAGGAGCAAAGCCTTTTTAAATACATCAAACTCACTTCTGGCACGTGATATCAACAAAAGTGTTATACTGCATTTCATGTTTGAACAGCATGGCATTCAAGAGAGACAACTTCACTATTATGTGATATTACTGTAACACTATCCACAGTAATATAACTGCTGTATAATTGGTATTAACACAATACAATACCTGTTCTCAATTAATGAGCAGGCCCTGTTATGTGTGGTATCGGCTAAAATGACTGTAACAGCCCTCACATAGCAGGTTATGTGGACCTATGGAAGAGATATTAGTGTGAAAAAATACAACCAAAGAGGTATTTCTTAACTCATGTATACAGAGTAGAACAATATGACAAATGTACATCATAAACATGCATGCCCAACACACAGAAAGGGCAACTGACCTGGTTGCTGGGCTCCTGGTAAAACCTGAATGCATCTAGTTGAAATCGCAGCTTGTTCTCTGCATCTCTCCGTAGGAACCGGGAACTGGAGTTTGTCTGGTAAGCATCAGTTAGACATCTGTTATCGCAGCAAAGGAGGACAAGATGTCAGGAGTGCAGTCCAATAACATGACAACAACTAGAATGACACATTTTCATTGAGGGAATCGTTTCATATTTGGTTGTGGCACTCACCCATGATGTTCTATAAAGTCATATCTTAATGTGGCCTCTGCATCAGGAGTTGCTGTGGCAACGCAGCGGTCAACATACACACGCAGGGGCATGTGATTACCGGTGATGGCAGAGACTTCAAAATGAATTGGATCACCCAGGAAGTATAAATGAGAACCTTTCTCAAACTGCCAGTCATCTAAAAGATAGCGGAAAGAAAAAAAAACAAACTTGAAAGTTAAGCATTATAAGACTCCTCACAGACTGGAAAAAAGCTACTTCATTACTATCATGCTTTTCATACCAGTCATGAGTCGCAGATTGAAATCTATTTGGTCCTCAGCTGACATAGTGGAGACATAAGTAACCCAGGTGGGCTGCAGAAAGACGCTGTCTACAGAATACTTCCTGGGAACAGACAACCACATAACCATTTCAAGATTAACCCTTTGTGCTGTTTAGCTGTCCATGGGTGCCAAATGCAAAATAAAAATCCAAGAGGATGCATCCAAAAGAACACACACAAACTACTGCATAACAATATACATGACTCACTTTTCATAATGGCATTCAACTGGAATTGTTGCTCCATCCAGTCTAAGCAAACCATCAGATGAGGCTTCAGGTGAGTAGACCAGCACATTAGAATATATAATCTTCACATTTGTTGACTGGAAGAAGATATTGTCAGATTTTCATTATGTTCTAGGCCACATAACAACACTTGCTGCTGGGGTTTAATGACCAATTTCGTCAACACACCAGCTGCCAACAGAAACATACAAATGCTTACTGAGAGTTTGGTGCCACAGTCCATCAGGTGGGCCCGGATGGTGAATTCAGCCTCTCCTGACTGGACTGCTCTGCATGCACTCTCCTCAGCTTCTGAACCCGAGCCAAGGCGAAGATGTGACCCATCCACCTTAAGCCCCATATCAAACATGTCAGCCTGCACCACCACCTCCATGGAGTCCGGGTGGCAGGTGACTACAACAGGCCGAGGCCGAGGCCTCACACTGACCTCCACGCTTTGCTGCGGTTTTGCCGCGTAAGATCTGGCCTGGATGTAATTGTCGTGAGTCCTGGTTGGGTTGAGGGAATTTGCTGTTGTGCCGGTGTTACCGGAGCCTCGGTTATAAACAAATCGGCCTTCGGCGAGTGTAGAAACCGAAAAAAGGACAATAATCCAGCAACAAGAGGTTCTTTGACGGCTTCGGTCCATCCTCGGGCTCGAACATTCAGGTTTGGAAGGAGGGACGGCTTCCTGCAACCGCTGAAAATATCACCACAGGTGTAAGTCATGAGCGTTGATTTGACTTAAACAGGCTACTCAAACACACCTGCGGAGCCACTGTCACAGCGTCGCAAAACTACTTCCGGCTGGATTGTAAGTGTTGGCCCCGCCCAGCTGGACGGTTTGTTCCTTTGCTCCTTTAGCGGCCATTTTTAATTTTGTATCAATTTACCTAAAATTCATTGTACCAGTCAGAGATAGTCAAGAACTTAGCTGCGTTCTGCAACAGATGAATTTAGATGTCTATCTATATGACATACACATATACATAGGCTACACACATACATACATACATACATACATACACAGGCCTACATAGGCTACATACATGCACTATCTCTGTGTAACCAGCCCCTGCTTTGATTCTGATCCAACATTAATGTGTTACCTTATAGCTACTTGGCAGTTCAGTTCTAGTCTATAGTTAACTGATAGTTAATCAATAATATACATACTCATTTAATAACAAGCTACACATGTTTACATTGCCAGTGTAGTCTATAGGCGAAGTTTCATGTTATGACTCAATTTTTCCCCTAGGTGGCACTAGAACTGCATTTTAAGTTTAGTCTATCAGCTGCAAAGTGACTTGACATAGATTTTAGGTTTGTCAGAGAGTTTTTAAGTCAACTGTATAATTCTCTGGTGATAATTAACTCTCCTCCTATTCTCACCAACATAAATGAAGTGTGAGCTCGGAGTTCCTCAGAAACTGTATGTTCCTGAAAGTTGTTGGAGTGATATTCAGTTAAACGTGTTTTTTTTTTTGTGGCATGAGAATCATAGGTCTCCCTCAACCTCAGTGGCCACAAATCTCAGTTGTGCTATTTCCACTGAATACAGTGAGGATGAAGAATAAAGCAAAACGCGCCCTTTCAAAAATGTTATTTCCAGTCGATTATTTCCATGTTATTTCAAGCGGCACTGTTTGGCACTTGGCTGAACAAGCTGATACAAAGTTAAGTTTAGTAATGAAATTATGAAAATTTCATATTTGCTGACCAACACATTACAACATTTTCTGGACACAAAGTATGTATGGACCACATGGCACCTGGCTATCTGATGTGTTATTATTGACTCTTAGGATAAATCTGATCTTTTTAGTAGTGGAAACTCTAACACACCACAGAGCACACCAAATACCTTTTGACTGAATTTCACATCCCTGTGGATCTCAAAAGACTTTTAAGTGACTTTATTATGGTCATTTGATAATAAATTGATAATCAGCCTTGGACTTTCCAAACAATGTTTGAACAAAACCCTCCTGCAACTAGTAAATAATGACTTTCACAATGCTCGGCTGGTTAGGCTGCATTGGATACAGGAAAACAGAGTTACGTGTGTAGAAATAGGCCGGTGGCATAAAAAAAAAATCACAACTTAAGTGTGACTGTATAATCCTTTGATCAAGAGCAGTATTACTTACATCCTCTAACAGTAATACATTTTCTGGAACTGAAGTGAAAAGACTGAACAACAGTGAATAAATGAATGTTTCTTCAACAAGATTCATGCAGTAAAATATTTATTTGATGACTTTGAATAAAAACAATAAATAGTTGAAAATAAATAATCCAGGGATAAATAAAAAGGTCAATAAATAAATAGCATTTAGTGTGCAAATACACTAATAATTATTGTAACACATCATTTTGATGTTAGATATGAATCACTACTGAATGATTACATAAAAATAATAAATATACTGTTCAAAAGTCAAAGTAAAATGAAGCAGACTGTGTAGAGTCTACACACAGAAAACACTGTCTACACAGTGATTTAGATCATTTGACACAAATTGTTACTCTAGTTAATGTAACTTGTATGTAACATACTGTGTCAGAGCACAAGCAAGAATTTATAAAGTGTGTTCAACAGACTTTATGTATCCCAAGGCTCTGTTGATAGTGATGGTGCGGACGTGGAATCCCTTCAGCACTTTGCAGAGCCTCAGCCTTTCTTCATAGGTGTTACTAGGTTTGGCAGCCTTGAAGATAAAAACAGTCATTAGGAAGGGTTTATTATACAATAACTAGTCTGTATGTAAAAAAAACAGAAAACAAAAAAGAAAAACATTGTCAAACTTATCACTTACTTGCTGAGAGGCCAAGTCAGTGTTCAGAGACCGTGGGAAGCAGCTCTGTTGAGAGGAAGGGAGTGATGTAATGTAATGTTTAACATTTAATTGTATATTGAACAATTTAATAGTACAAATTAAAAGAGCCACTGATGTCAACATTGTCAGTTTTGGGATTTCACCTGAGACTTTTCTGTTGTAGTGTCTTACAAAGTCCCCTTTTGGCCTTTCATACCTATTTAACTTTTATAATAGAAGTATATTTTATCTAAGACTGTCATACTTGTCATTGTGTAAAATGAGTTACCTCCATGACTTCTTTGAGGCTGAATAGAGTTTGCTCAAGTCCTTTGGCAGGGTCAGGCTGTGCTGCAAGAAATTTGTAGTAGTGATGCAGATCCTCCATGATGTTTGTCTTACATGAGTCCTATAGAAAGACAGCAAAGTTAGTTATATTTAATCGGTACACTGTGACTTAAATGATTTGATTTGACATGTCTGTCCAAAATATATATTTACATGTATGAAATGAATGAAAACTAAACTATGGAAAAAAAAAAACTTTAATAGTACTTTTTGACAAAGAGACATAACCTAATTTACCTCATCAAATTCAGATTTAGCAATCCCAGAGCATGCCGATTCCTATTGGAAAAATAGAGTGACTCAGTTATAACACAGAGGTAAATGTTCAGTTTGTTTAGACATGAAATAAAGTTGCATTACATTATTGTATTGCCATTTGTTTTAATAGTATAATTTCATTCATTTAAGAATATTCTGCCATGTTTTGTAAATGAAATACATGTGAATGAAAATTGTGAGCTCTCAGGATGTAGCCTACCTGTGGTGCGCACACAGACGGCGTGTTTGTCTCTGTGTTGAGCTCCACACTCTGCTCTGTGCAGTTGATGCCATGGAACAGATCATTCTGTGGATGTGAAGGCATTGAAGGATTGTTTTTTTCTTAATATTAAAACTGCAAATTAAAGTTGCATTGAAGAATATTGAATCCACATTTAGCTTTGTAGGCCTACCCTTGAGAGAGTCTCCGTGATGTTCTGGAGAAGGACTCGTCCGCATGAGACACAGTAGTCCGTCACGGGATCTTTTATCACCATGGGCATGGACTGGCTGGGCTGCCACAGAGGACAGCTGAGCACTAGCAGCAGCAGTGAAGGAGTGAAGTCTGTAAAAAAAGAGAAAAATATAGTAGTCCATTAGTAAACTTTCAATTTCAGCTATTTTCTCGCAGGGAGAAGATATTGCTCATTTAGTGTGTATCATACTCACAGAGCTTGATGAGTGACATCTTGGACAAGACAGTTGACTCTGGTTGATTCTGACTTGGACTCAGACATTCTTGGGTGTTTTATACTCAAGAGTGATGCAGGGATTTTCCTCTTCTCACAGCAGCATGTTGACACCTAACTGTAAATTGAAAGGTTATGTAATTTCCTTTTCCCCTCACTATATCACTGCATGCTTTGGTGAAACTGGAATTAACACAGACACTGGGTAAATGAAATGTTTCTGAAGGTTACCATGGAGTTCAGGATGACTGTTCATTGTTGACATTTCCACAGGGGAGAGCAAAGTGAAATTATATGTTATTTTGAACTGTAACACTGAACAGTCATTTGTACAGTATGTATCCTCAATCACAAACAGAGACTTAGAATGAATTCACAGTAGAAAACCTTTTTATCAACAATCTGGTAAATCTTTCAAGAGTTGCCTTTTTATTAGATAACAGGTCTTTTCATAGTGAATTTATTATATACAATAGGATGAAAAATCAGTTTCCTTTTGTTTAATAGTTTATTTTTTGTTTATAATTTACAGAAGTTGAGAAAGACAGTTCTTGCTGCGTATTTTATTTTGTGATCTTGAGAAAACAAAGCTCTGTTATCTCAAGATAATGGGATAATTATAACTTTATCTTGCCATAATAGAATCGTTACCCCATTATAGCATGATAATGTGATAATTGTCCTATATTCTCAGCACAATCTGATATTAATTCCATGATCACAATGCTCTGGTATGTCTTTCTTTTCTTCTTGCAAATACATTTTTTACCCTTGCTAATATTTCTTTTGACATTATCTCTGTATATCTCCAGATAACAGGATTAAAAAAAAACATTTGTGAATATGGTCTTTCTCTGTCTTTGTAAATAACATATATATATGTTTTTTGACATAAGCATCACAAATGTTTGTTTGGTTTTTTAAGTGCCAAAAAAATTAAAAACAGTGCAGCCATAAGTGTATCAGACGTTTTTGCCCCCACAGTCAGAGCTGTTCCCCATGTAGTAATCCTTCTAAAAACTCATTTACATCAGTGTTAAGAGAAATGTCAATGTGTGACTGAACAGAGGAACTCAGTTGCTCTCAAAACCCGAGAATGCTAAAGAGTGTACGCTCACTTTCCGGTTTTGCACTTGATGACACAATTTTTATGTGTGTGTGTTTTTTTATCATCATCATTTGGTTTTACAGATACTACCGATACAAACAGATTTAGTTGCAACGTGTGATGCAAATGAAGTCTCATGAAAACCATCTAAACATAGACAAAAATTCTCACCATTGAAACATTTAATATTGATTCTTTTTCTTTACAATCATTATACAGTACATTAATCAATTGAGCAAACAATAGAAAAAGAAAGTTTAACATTGTGTTAAATGACATTCTTAAAAAGCTGAGTGAAAACACTTAAACACAGTCAGATAACAAGGCATGTTCCTCATCCTGTTAATAAAGTATCTTGTCACATTTACATAGAATATGTCCATAAACTTTTTAAACAGATAAAATAGATATGGCCTATGTGTAGTTTGTGATTCATGAATATATGTTTTTTTTTTCATGTTGCGTTTTAACTTTTTATTTAGCATTGGTAAATCAAGCATGACAAAAATCACCCTGCATATTATTATTAAGAGGCTCTCCATGTTAATATGCCTCTCCTTTTGCCTCCTCTGTCTGTTTTAGCCCAAAATAATTTTGTCTGATGTATTAACCACATTTAAAAAATACAAATTTCTTTCAACAAAGTTCAAAATGTGTTCCAGATTAGCTCTTAATACCCTTTTAAGTAGGTGAAAACTGTTATATCAGATATTGTATCTAAGTGTCAACTCCTCTGTGAAGCTAAGCTTTAAGCTAAGTCGGCACAGACACCAGTGTTTATTATTTCCTGTTGCAACAGCTCAGTGTAGATGTTATTATAATGAATTCCAGTGAGAGACAGTGGTGACACGGTGCTCAGAGTGCAAGAAAAGAATGAAATAGGTAAATAGGGCATATCTACAGAAGAACGGATACATCTTCTTGATCTTCATAGAGACAAACAAAAGATAGTGCTAATTGATCTTCATTTAGGTGTGACCTCAGAGCGTCATCAGCCTCTTTGAGTTAAGTGAGAAACAAGATGTTTAGGGGCTCCCTCTGACTCCGCATCAACATACATGAGTGTACTGTGCAAAATCACAAAGAGGTAAATTAGTGTCAAGAGGATTCCCCTAATTCTGTGAAATATGCTAGAATGAATCATGCTTAATTGAAGTGGAAATCCGACACATATTAAAGACAGCAATCATCACTGTCCTTTGTCAACATCCCATGATATGACGCATTACATTTGTGTTAATACTATATCCTGTATTCACCTCCCCAGAAGCAGTGAGCACAGATAGAGTTTTGTTAGTTAGCACTGGTGACAGTTCATGAAGCGGTGGGTTGGATGGCGTGCAGGCGGACACACATGAAGACAAGGGGTTTTTATTTAGACATAGCTTTCTCTGCCTGGTGTCGCTGATGGCTGTGGGCGTGCCTGTTGCAATAAAGACGAGATTAGTATGAGCACATGATGTCAAGTAAATGTTCAAATATAGCTTCTAGAGGCCACTCATCTCTGACAATACGCACTGTAATGAGGGGAATTTCTGAGACATTAAAAAAGGCATATAATCGAAAGTGAGGTGAGAGCTTCACCTGGTGAGGTCCTCTATGTCCACCAGCATAGCGTCCTGCTCCACATGCAGCTCATCCCTCATCAGCAGTAACTGCACCAGCTCCTCATTTAAACCTGTGTGGGATTATAAATGGTAGTCATGAAAAGAGTCTTTATAAAATACAATATATTGAACTGTAACATTAAAGTTCCTCCGTGTTGGTTTGTTAAAGGCTCATTGATTGACTCGCCTAACTTGCATGTGATATTTCTGAATATTCAAATGTCAAGATCCTCAGGAAATCTGAATTCAGGTCAGTATTATTTCCCAGTGATGTTTAAACACATCGTACAGTGGGTTTTTAGTACCGCTTCAAAACTAGCCTGTAGTTACCCTCCAACACTGATATTCCACAAAAACAGGAGTAGGAGACAGTAAGAATAATTGTATAAGAACAGGTGATTTGTACTTCTAGATGATGATGATGTGTCCTTTCTTGAGTCCCTCTCTGTATTTGTTCTGCGGGTGTCTGTTCTACTCACTCTGAATCTGTGAGTGTAAGTCATTTGTGATGACTTGCAGCTGTCCAAGACTCATGTCCCTCATGTCCCCTCTCCTCAAATTCCTCTTCATCAAACCCTCACTGATGTGAGGCAGATGGGGCAGCTGCATACATAAACACACACAGAGACAAGAAAGAAAGAAAAACGCATATCAAAATGTGCAAAATGGCCCAGAATTGTCAGTAAAGGTGAACTGTGTTATTCAGTATTGATCAGCTGAATCTGCATGCGTGGGCATGTATCTGGGATTGCAGTTGTCTTTCAGCCATCAACAGTTGGACAGACTTTCTGGTCTTTTGTTTACCAGTATCTGGGGCTTTCTCCTGGTCACACATAAATATCCACTTTGAACACTGACTGATCTTCTGGTCAGACCATGCAAGTCATGTGATATTTATTATGGAGTGTTTACTGTAACAGTATATTACTTTTAATTTCTTTTGGATGTTTTATTGCCTAAAACATATTTTTTTACTGAAGCAATGACAAACACCCCCTACTGCCCCACCCCCACCCACACACACACACACATAAATCCCTGTGATCTGATCTGTGTTTCTCTCTCTCACTGACTAACCAAGTCAGCCACAGGCGAACGTCTGTGCAGTTGGATCTGCCTCTCCACCTCCACCTGCATGCGAGCCATAGGTCGAGCTAGTGCCAGCGCCACCCGGGCCTCCTCCTGCAGTCTCCGCTGCACCCGCCAGAAGCCACTGCAGTCATCTAACGGGTCCGAGTCCTCTTCTGCCGTGTCTCGGTCTGATAACGAAGAACTCTGCTTGCTCTGGAGAGGAAGTAGATGAAATAATGATGTAACACCTAATGTGGTTCTTAGTTAGTTACAGAATGCAATGACAGTAGTGCAACGGGACAGAAACACACAAAAATACCACACTGACATTTAAACTGGGCATACCACAGGGGACAGCGGTGTATCCAGACTCGTTTCTGTCCTGCTGTCCTCAGCATCACTGTCTTTGTCACTACTGCTGTCATTGACAAAACACACCTGTAGGTTAACCCCACTCTGCAGCCTGGGAAAAAAAAACACAAAGGGTGAAGAACATTAAAGAGAAAATGTGGATGTTCAGTCGGAGGCTCAAAATGTCTCTGGTCATAATGAAACCTATAGGGAGACAGGGGAAATTACAGATTGAGTTACAATATCAAAACAAACAACATCAAATGAAATGCCAGCAGCATGTCGCACCTGGTAAGAAGTAAGGCCTTTAAATTCATCCTCAATGAGATGATCCTGACAGGTGTTTCAAAGAAATGCACGTATTCAGAGAAAGGAGTAGAAAGTGGAAAGGCCAGGAAATGTTTGGGAAAAAGTTCAACTATTTGTACAATTGTAAAGTGAATGATAACAAACACATAATGGTTAGGTATTTACTGTACAATTTCCACAAAAAAACACATCTATTATCAAAACGCATTGTTGCTCTCTGTACTACACTGTGTATGCTGGAGTCCATGGGGAGTTGGCTGGATTTTTTTTTTACTGACAAATACTGGCTATTATTACTGTTATTATACTGCTATTTACTGCTATAATACTGCTATTATACTGGCAACAATTGTAAATATTCCTAAAACAAATGACCTCTTTTTTTAAGAAGCTCATCGTTGGTAAAACATAAGGCCCCAGGCTGTATTTCATGGTTTGTGTAAGACATAATTCTGCAGCATTTCGGAATAAGTTAAGTCCTTAAAGAAACTGCGGTTGAAGAACATGAGTGCCTTGCACAGGGGAAACAGCAGAAACATCAACCGTCAACATCAACTGTAACCCTAGGACTTCATCACCTAATGCAAGTGGTCACCATAAACCTCATGGAGCGAAACCCTGCAGCCAGTTTCTAAAATCCTGTGCAGTGGTGAGGAACATGCTTTCGGCCATGGGATGCACTGATGTCAGAGCAAGGTATGACAAGGTATGACATCAGTCAGCGAAACTAAATGAAAGTCACAAACACAACATGAGGTCCTCCACAGCAGTTACACGGAAGTCATTTAAACCTCAACATTTCCAAGCCCTCAAAACACAATTCACCCATTTCCAGATCATGATGGTCTGACTGAAAGAACCTAACAACCCAAAGCAACCCCCCGTCAACAAGGGGATGAGAACAATAACATGTACAAAATCTCATAAACTGGACAAGGTGGTGTTGGAATTTCCACCCCCAAACCAAATCCCAGAGGGTGCACTTTTTTTTTTTTTTTATTAACCGCCAGTGGAGGTCACATGACTTCATAACTGCCAATCACAACCATGGATTTATTTAAGGCATCACTTCCTCTTTCAAAAGCAGGCAGACTTCCCCATACAGTAGACAGCACCATGGGAGAGGGGAGGGGACCATTGTTTATCAACGCCCCCTCCAATGAAAGAGTCTGGTGGCAGAAAGTTACTGGAGGTCAAAGTTGTCATGATAAGAAAGCAGAATAAAGTTGTAGGTGTGGCTTTGGTTAACCAACTTTTGTCTGATGTAATGCAACTCTTCCCACTGCATCTGTCTGCATGCGTTTTGAATACCCTAACCTCAATTACAGACCTGAAAAATCAATTTCGTGGGAAAATGATTCACTTCAGTCTGGTTTCATGTCAAATTTACCATATAGCTCAATCCATTTAAATTTATAAGTTTTGGAATAAAAACTTGAAAAAAAAAAAATCAGTATTCTTGATTTTGAGTATTCCTTAAAAAATGTACTAGAAAAACATCAATTGTATTTAAATGTTTATATAGACAAGAACAATTAATCAATTAATGACATTATTTGAAGGTGAAATGTGAAAAATGTTATAATTTGTTCAGATTTGATGCTTTTTGTAAAGGTTCAGTGGGAGATATGCCATTTTTGCATCAGATTATTGATATCTAATCTGTAGCCCTCTGTGAAAATTGATTTAATTCATTGTTTGACTCAAGATGCTGGGGGGGAAGGGGGCACTGCTAAGTTTCTATTTCAGCAAATCAATACGTAACAGATGTTAACCACTGTGCCACCTCATGTGCCTACTGTACTCCATACAGGGGCGTCTTTGTTCTGGTGCTGTAGTAAATCAGTTATTGTTCAATCCAGGGATGGTTCCCTCGGACTGCCTGTAAACAATGCTGTGACTTTCTGGAAAACCTTTCACTTTCCTTTTGCATGAACAGTTGACAGTGACTGCCAAGTCTGAGACAGGCACAGACACAACGTAATCCAACGTACTTGCTGTACGTAACCCCTCCTATTCCAGGGCACTGTACTCACCACTATATGATTCACAGATTTCCCGAAAGCACCCACTATTATTTACCGGTTCTAGCCTAAATGTCTTAAGGATGAGCCATCCAGTTATTCCAGTGAATTGTATAGCAAAGCACATATACTTATATTCTACAGTATAGATTTTACTTTAGGCTATATCTCGTAGTTAATAGATGCAATGAGTTACTGAACAGCTCCCTCACCTGGTTGTTAAATAACTTGCCATGTAGACTGAGCTCAAGCTATTAAAAATATTACAAAAAAGGCCACTGAGGTAAATGGACAAAGTTACATCCCAGTGTCATGTTTTCTGTTTTGTGATGATCTATTTTCAGATATCACAATTTCTTTTTATATTTATTTATTGAAGACAGAGAAAAAAATCCTCTACCCACAAATCGTCTTTCACATTATCTGAAAAAAATAAATAAAAAATCACCCAATTAGGGGATACATGGTTTTCATTGGACACAAAAGTTGCTACACAGGCCGTCTGATATTTACATATTGGTTTGTCATCATGATGATGGTTTCTCCCAGATTACACGTATATAAACTCTGTTAAACCATACAATTAAGTGTAAAGGCTTGGAAATAAATTAATGATTTTTTTGTTGTTATTTTTTCTTAATCAGCAATTGAATCTATTGTGGCATTATTCCCAGAATAAAATACAGCAAAGATCTACAGAGCTAAAGTGTCAGCTATCAGCAGCTAAAGCACAAAAATGTACTAACTTCAAAAAGCTACGCTGATCAAACCATAGCACCCTTGTACACACACATAAACACACTCCATTCAAACCTACCGGGAGGTTGGGCCGTTCTTGCTGCAGCTGGTGTAGATGACTGGCTCGTCGTCATAGAAACTGCCAAGGGCAAGTTTCTGCCTGATGGACTCTCTCTCATTCCTCTGGGCCTGCCAGAAACCCAGAAAAATACATGAATACAAAGAATTTTAATAAAAGTGCTGTGGCTGTGCTGCTGCTGTCTCTGCTCGATTGATCAAACAGGACGCACACGTGGGAAGAATTATTGAGATGGATGTGTAAACGCTATTTAAATTTGAGCTATGAATACTTGTATGGTACCAAAGCATTTTCTGGTTGGAAGGAGGATGAAGAGAGAAATGAGAAAAGAAATGGGGGGGGGCAATTTTGGATTATGTATGGGAGGTGATGGAAAGAATGGAGCAAAGTCATGTAATCCATTTTCTTACATATTAGGATAAACCTACAGTGAAACCACATATGACACCGCCATTAAACCTGTATAGATAATTATTCTATTAAAGCATATTTATAAAAATGCTCTGTTTCGTCTCTTCTACTCCTCCATAAGCTTGATTAATACATGTATACATCTTCACTTACACCACTCATTGTTCCTATGCTGCCTGTAAATAATCGCCTAACATAGGTATGCAGGTATGGATTGGAGTGTTTATTCCTTCATTTTGTCTGTGTTAGTTACAGACGACCCTCTGATAACCCGGTTGTGTCTGTAGACTGTAAAGGTGGCTGTGGCCTCTGTGGCGTCACCCATTGGTTTCTGAAGAATAACTTTGAAGCCCAGATTGTGCGCTCAGCTGTCGCCATCTTGGCAGAAACTGGCTCCACCTAAAGTCAGGCTAATCCAAAACTGGGCAAAGAGGTGGAGCATGTGTTGAACCAAGACTTTGGTGCAGGCCGGACGATTAGCTGTGGAGAGCATACCCTCCTGCGACTTGAAAAAGTGACAATATGATAATCTGACCAGGCTAGGGCTAGCTGCCTGGCATGTGAAATTCATCATGAGAGTATTGAAAGCAGAGTTTCATGCTGAATACACAATATTTCTCAAGCTATTAAAGCTGATGTTAGCTATGTAGCTAAAGCAAAACTAACAAATAGTACTGTTCCCTGATGATATTTCAACATGTTGTTTCAACATGGAAGGAAAGTATACAGTTAGGTTTGTCTTTTTTCCTTTATAGGTCAAAACACCAAACCTTTAACTAGTTACAGAAAACAACAGCTCTGTAAGGTTTGGACTCAACTCATCATTAAGAAAGCAGAAGCTACAGTAAGTAAGTAAACTAACAGTGAAGTGGTTGAAGACGTAACCACATCATTCTGCGCCGCTGTTTCACAACTTCCCTCAGATGACTAGTCTCTTTTTACTGATATTGACTCCTCATATTCATCTCCAGACAGGGAGTCTTATGTCATTTCTCAACTTCCAGAAGTTTCACTGTCCCTAATTTAATCTTGACACCTTTCCCTTCCTCCTCCTCCTTTTCTCTTACTTCCTTATTTTACAGCTTTCCCTAAATAGTTTATCATTTCCTCTTCATCTTCCTCTTACACTTTGTAGCTGACTTCATTTCTTTTTGTCAACTAGCCTACACACGTTTTAGCTCATTTTTTCTGCATAGGATTCAAAGGTGCACAGTTTCTGGACAAACAAAAGTAAACCAATAATAAAAGTATAAGATTTCCAGAACAATGTGCTAAAGGCATTCACAGCAACTATTGGACTGTGCCAAACGTCTTGATGTTCTAAGGCTGCCTATTTGTGTGTGTGTGTGTGTGTGTGTGTGTGTGTGTGTGTGTGTGTGTGTGTGTGTGTGTGTGTGTGTGTGTGCGTGTGGAGGTAAGAAAGCAAAACACAACTGACTGACACTGTCTATGTATCCTGATTTATACTTATAAACTCTACTTGAAAAGTGAGGAAACACAAATGTAATCAAAAGAAAACATGAAGAATGAAGTTAAAGGATATAAAATAATCATATCTCTATGACAGGATTTAAAGGTACATATGTATAAAAAGTAGATATATACATATATATATATACATATATATGTGTATATACACCTCTGCTTTTAGACGCAGCGATCTACCCGGTGTCAAATACTGTCTCTCTTGCATGTGAAGAGGAAACAGAGATGTAGACATTTTCCTGTTGCATTTGTGGTCTGGTCGGTGTCGGTGTGGTTGGTGAACCAAATCTAAAAACATGTTTAACACTCAAGTAATGAATGCCTGCTCAGTGTTGAGGACATGCTGAACGCCCCTCCATCTGTCTGTAAAATTTCATTAAGACTGGCAAAGCACCAAAGTCAAGGATCGAAAGGTAATGAGAAGTTCTGATAAGACTAAGCCTCATTCTGACTGAGAAGTTCAACGTACCACTGGTTGTAACGAACTTACAACTCAGCCAGTTTTAATTTGAAAGAAAAAACATTTATCAACATTAATTCCCGTGAAGTTTCCAGGAGCAGAAATTCCTTTGATTTTCAAATTTCTATTTTTAGCCTAATGACTGAGAACCTTGCTCATCCCCGCCTCTGTTTCAGTGTTAACACATCACACTGCCTCCGAGCCCACACCCTCCTACACCGGTCCTCTCTGTTTGACATCTGTTTGTTGACTCAGAAACAGAGCATGTTTTACATACTCCTGTACCGTAAATCACTCGACTCCCGGGGCCCTTACGAACCAGGAGGTGGCTCCTGTTTGAATGAGAGCATCACACCCCACCCGTGTCGTGTCTGGTAGTCACCTACCGAAACAAGCGCAGATTCACCTCTTTTATGTCTCTTATCTTTAACCATGGTGTGACTACAATTGGTCTTTTGTTCACCAGTCAACACTCTCAAACTGATGCCATCAAATCACAGTGCAAGGTGCAGGCCGACCCACAGAGGGCCCCTGTAGATTCACTGTCTCATCTGATGACACTTTGCTATGTAGACGGGAAGAGCTGAAGATCAAACTACACTGGGAAGGATCTGTCCTCAATTCATTCTCCAAGTCCAAACACACAGCTAGAGTCATACAGAGACCCTAAGGACAGATGGACTGCCTCCCACAGAGCCCTGGCCTTAACATCATAAGGAGGGACAGAAAACAGAATTGAATATACCACAGGGTGAAATGCTGCGAGTACTCATCCAATCAGAGATGTTCAGTAGGCCGACCACACCTCGAAAGTTCCTGAATCTTTCAGAAAGTACTACCCCACAACCAGAGCTGTTTTGGGGGAACAGTTTTACCCTGGAACTAAATGCACTTCCTGATTCCTGTGGTTGAAACACACATGGTTCCTTAAAAGGATCCTGGTTTCTGGGGAAAGTTCCTGCGGTGGAAATGTGGCTACTGAGGCCACAGAGGAACTGTGACAGGTTCACAGGATGGAGGAAAAACATAGTCCATCTGTGTAGAGTTGTCTCCTTTCAGTGTTACTCTTAAATATGTGTGCGTGTATTCAGGAGTGTCATAAGATTGTATCTGCTTTTTCACTACAGTAATCACTCATGCCGCTGCCTCTGAAAACTCACATGTATTTGAACTAGTTTCAGTTTGGTTTGTTTAGGTTTTAAAATGTTAATGGATGGATTTTTTATTAAGCGATGCAGATACAAGACAAATGGGAAGCAACGGAAACAAAGACAAAAAAAACAACCTATTAGAGGTTTGGACAAGACAAATAAACAAAGACAAATGCTATATTGGTGCGAACAGTGCTGTGTAAATATGAACTGATGTTGTGTTGGAAGGCGGTCTGGTCTGTGTGTATGTACGTGGATGAACCTCTACCGACATCCCAGTGCAGCAGCAGTAAGTGAGCTATGCTAATGAAACCTGAGGTTAGTGTTTGTGGACAGAAACAAACACTGTGCTCAGTGTATGAAAGCCTGAGTGGTTTTATGTGCCTCCCAGAGGTTAGTAGAGAGCAGAGGTTTGACACATATTACATTCATATTAAAGGTTAAATGACAGGTGGCTGGTTCAAATTCCTCGTCCCACATGCTCGCGGTTCTGCAGGTTGAACAGGTGTGTTTTGGGTGGTTTACTTGGTTTTATTGATCTTATTTATAGTCACTATCAGCAAAGTTCATGCTTCATCTTCAAGTTCATATGTTCATTGAGTGGATAACCTCAAACAACTTCCAAAAAAACAACCAATCATCAACTTTCCTGTTCATGTCACCTCTGCTTTCTCTCCCTCTCTCTCTATGTGTAGATGCGTACAATAAGAACGACCTGATGCTTCACTGGAAGAATGGGAACGACTCATTTCCACACCTCCAGTGGCCTAGTTTTTTACAGCCACACTGGCATATTTGTGTGTGTGTGTGTGTGTGTGTGTGTGGAGATGGGGGAAATAAAGGTTTGTTGGTTTGTTTGCTTTTTAAAAAGAACTAATCAACAGACCTGATTAAACCCATGAAAACATAATGTGGAAGGTTCATGGGCTTGGGCCGAAAATCTAAATCATGCTCTATGATCACCAAAAACCATGTGCAACAGTCTACACAGAAGCTGTGTGAGCTGTAGTAGTGAAACCATCATCACTAAACCTTCTCTCTGACTGCAAACCTCAGTCACCAGGAAGAAGACTCATGGTGCCAAAGTGCAAATGAAACTGCCACAAGCTACTGTTTGTTCTTTCTTACATCAAGTTACTCAACTCTGATGGTAAACCTCAGGACCGAAAGAGCAATGTAGCACTTACTGCGTAGTAGCCTATATGAAAGGAAAACCTGTTTAGAAGTTTATAACTGTTACACAACTAGTGATGTAACTGCATAAGAAACATTTAGGCCGCAGGTTAAATCCACTGAAGAATCAGGGTCAAATCCCCTCAAATTCAAGAGAGCATCAGATTTCAATAACAACAGAAACCAACTCCTGAGAGAAATGTGAGAGAAGCTTCAAAGTGTCAGCACTTCTCAGCTGTTGTGTTACTTTCACGACGGACTGTGATCACACACATGCACACAGCGGCACGTGGCTCATATAAGAAAAACTGAAGATAGAAATTCACCCACTCTCAAAGACAGGTCTATTTCTTTCTGTTTGTAAAAAGGCTCAAGGGCTTATTTTTTCTCTCTCAAATACGCAAATGTTCAAAGATGTCGAGGACCCTAATGAACCCTGGTACAGGATGGTGAACATACACATATCACCGCTGTGAGTCACTGAATTAAAGTAATTCAACCCT